>JASUUB010000030.1:0-65361 GCA_031216185.1 Syzygium aqueum | reverse complement strand
TGGCGGGTGTAATCGGAGAGTCTCCTTCACTACGGCATGTAGGTAAGTTAGGCTGGAAATGTGTGATTCTTTCACACGTCTTTGTTTACCGATTTGAGCATTCAGTGCTTCTTGAGTCTTTTTTAGGACGTGAAGGTTGTTTAGCAACAAAGAGACTGCCCATGTTAGGGTGGTTATTGTGGTATCCGTACCACCCGCTATCATTGCCTTCAAAGAAGAAATACATATTATTCGTAGGAGTGATGTATGAAGAATAAGGAGACAAAATCACAAAACTGTCAAAACCAAAGTGCATATCAACTTATTTGCCGTCAATTCTTGTATCGCAGTAGATGTGAATGATAAACACGAATAGATCAATCCACAACATGCACGAAGGCACAAAATTCAAAGAAAATTCTCTCATAAATATGTCATTTATCAATAGCATAAGCTACATTATAGGGAAACACAATACATATTTATACCCAAGAAAACCTAAAAAAATTATAATGATAAACAAAAAAGAAATTCTATCCTACCAAATCTAAATCTAACTGATAACTACTAAAAATTGAAACAAATCACCTAATATTTTCACATAATCTAAAATAAAAAAAAGGACAAGGAAATAATATATATGCATATAATCATTCAAAAAATATTCTCAACTTGTTATAAATCGGACTTCCTTTGGCCCATAACTTGTATTGCTTTAGAAAAGACTCGGATATTGTTTCATAAAATAGACGTCCAAAAATTTAGTCCAAGTCAAACAAAACATATAAATTGTACATTCAATAGAAAACTTGCTAGCTGATATAAAAGGTCCATCAATGTGGTGTGTTTGAAACATCACCTCGCGATCATTTAAATACAAACTCCAACAACAAATAAAAGTAATACAAACAATGTGCTGTAGAAATCCGATACTTATCTCATAAAATATCTAAGATGGAGCCTAAGTTCAAACTCAATGATATATTAAGAAGGATCTATCTTCGCTCACAAAGCTTATTTTAATGAGTTCTTGACCAACTAAATTATATCAACTAGTCCACACTATATTAATTCTTTAATGTAAAACTCTTTTTACTAAGCACTTATACGTCAACCGATCTCAATCTGCTTCGCGAAAATTTGATGGTTGTCTCGCTAAATGCACTATATTTTTGGATTTGATGAACCATAGAATCCGACAGGACCTATTGGATTCGGGAATCCAAATATACTCCCCTAATTGAACATGGTCGGCGACCCCTTCTCTTTTCCTCCCCCAAGCCAGCCACATTTTCTCTTGTAGAAAGTCCATACCCTCCGTAATTAATTTCTACCGGAAATCGAAATGAATGGATAACATAGCCATCACATTGTACATAGCTGGATCCATTTCTATAATGCCCTTTGTTTGCCTAAGTTATATAGCAATAGGGAAAAGTACAAAAAAAAATCATAAACATATTGCATTGGTATCAATTTAGTCGTAAATCTTTCAATTGAATCAATTTGGTACCAATTGAGTTCATCCGGCCAATTTTGATTGGAAATTATTAACGTGAACGCCAACTGTTTTACGTGATATAGCTGGTGCTGAATTGGACATTTTTTTATTATTTTTTCTTTTTTCCTTCCTTTTTCTTCCTAACATACCCTCACCGGCCATGGCCTGTGTCGACCACGAAAGAAAGAGAAAAAAATTATAAAAAAAAATCCCTGTCAGCGCTAGTTGTGCCACTTAAGACGGCCAACGTTCACGTCAATAATTTCCTGCCTAAATTGATCAAATGGACTCAGTTGGTACCAATGTAAAAATGTTTAGACTTAAATTGGTATAATTGAAAGGTTTGTGACTGAATTGATACTAACCTAATAAGTTTAGTACTTTTCCCCTCAACAATCACTCCATATAGGTTTACCTAATTGAACAAGCAACACCCTATCACGTGAGTCTCGTGATATCTACGTCATGTAAAGAAGACTTTTCCTTGATACAAATCAAAGTCCCAGCATATTCAACGATCGTTCACCGCTACATGAGGTTGATGAACAGTTATAAGGTTTAAGAGTGAGACTTTGTCCTAATGCAAAATAAGCAAGCATGAGTTATGCACACACCACGCACTTGGAGTAGAGAGCAGTCGTTCCGAGAGTGAGAAATCAAGGCGTACCAAGCATGTAGCTTTGATGATCGTATCATCGTCGAAACCTCCGATTTCCATACCATTAAGGGTCGAAAGCATGACGTCCATGAAATCTTGATCACCCTTAATCCTCACTCGAATATTTGCTATTCCTTTTGTGCTCCTCTAAGCAACCACTTAGGATTTTGTCCAATTCTTCGGCGGTCCTCTTCATGGACTTCTGATGGCCGCCTAAGTCCAACCATCTCAACAAAGGAAGAGCATCCGCTACCGGAAAAATCCCTAGGGATCGGAAGAATCCCCCCAACGCATGGTAGCAACGCCGCTTCTCTACCTCATCGACCATGGCAACGCTGCTGTCGTAGCCCTTACCAGCTACAACTTTAAGGAAAATGTTCATAGACAACCTTCCAAACCACTGCTTCAAATCCACTAAGACATGGCCTGTGGTAGAGACGGGAATAGTGTTAGACTTCTTAGAAAACACGTTTCTTGTGTACTGGAGGACTTGGCTAGGCTTGTTTCACTGCACTAGTAGTTGAATCGTTTGGTAAAATATTTTTTTCTCCAATTTGAGCCGATAAACGATAACTATGACATAATGGATTAAACCACCATATAAAAGGGAAAATAAAGCATTTTAAACTTGACATGAAAGTACCTGAATCATTCTTCGTCTCAGTCCAAAGCCTGTGCAACTCTTTAATGGCGATATCCGTCATCGAGGCCACTACGGGGTTGAGCAATGACTCGATCCTCCCCTTAGAGAGTAGTTGCAAGGTGGAGATTTTCCTCACTTTGCGCCAATACCGACTGTAAGGAGCGAGCGCGAAGATGGCATAGTTGTAGCCCATAACCTCGCTGGCTAATAGCTTCGGACGAGACACGAGGGCAAGGTCGTGCTTGGTGCAACATTCTTTGGCTATCTCGGAACTGCTGGCCACTACGACCGGGAACAACCCGAGCCTGACAATGAAGATTGGCCCGTACTTGTCAGCCATGGACGCGAAGGTCTTGTGAGGAAGACGGGATCTTGCTAGCATGGGCAAATGCCCTATGACGGGCCATGCGCCTGCAACTTCTGGTGGTGTTTTGAGCTTGCGAGATGAGCTTGATTTGTAAAGAACGTGGATTGATAGGATGAGGACGGCTAGGATCACTCCACACAAGTGGGTGAAGTTCAGGTCTTGAAGCAAAGAGTCCATTTGCAATGGCTTCATCATCGAGTTGTGTGCTGTACTTTTGAAGGAAGAGCGTATGACTTATACACCTCCTTTTATTTTGTTTGTTCTTGCATTAATTTCTCTGTACGCTCTGCTCGAAGATGGAGAAATCAGCAAGCGGTCGTGTTTTTTTACTTCCTATCGGCCGCTGCACATAAAGGGGCACATCACTTTGGTCGTTCTTGCATCATGTCACACGTGGAACATCTAACATGTTTGGTGACAAGAGAAATTGAAGACGACAAAGGAACGGGGCGGCTTTTTTTGTCTCCTTCCATCTGCACATTAATTGAAGGAGCCCCCAAGCATTGATGAGGCACGGGGCCATTTGAATTTCTCATCCTTGCTATCAAATGGCGCACGCAAAGGAGAAAGAGAAGCCTGGTTATTGTCATCATGAAGTTGGCCCCCTTGATATATATGACTGGGATTGCGGGAGTTTCTTTGGGTATAAGTAAAGGCGTGAGCAGAAGGACAAAAATTTGTTATTGTGATTACACCGTGCAATTATTTAGCCATTTAAGTTGTTGTAATAAGAAAATTTTGTAATGTTTTTTAGTGAGATTTCATTAGAAATTGTAAGGAATTAAATTCTGAGGGACTTATTGAGTGTAATTGGGAGCTATGACTCTAATGACCACGATAAATGTGATTTTAAATTACATAAAGATTATTCCCTTAAGAATAATTTTATTAATGGGATAAGTCTACTGGAAGTTCTGAAAGTTGTTGAGTTCTAAAATTTTCAAAAAGTATAATTAAGTCATAAAACTCGTCACAAAAGTACAATACAGTTCTAAAACTTTCAAAAATTATAATCAAATCCTAAAATTTTTCTAGTTGGTGCAATTAAGGCCTAAACTTGTTAGCATTTTTCGTTTGTCAAGGTTGACGGAGTAAAGAGAAAGGCTTGATTGCACTAACTTGATAAGTTTTAAAACTTGATTATACTTTTTGAAAGTTTTAATACTCAATTGTATTTTCTTGATAAATTTTAGGATTTCTAGTGCACCGATCTCTTTTATTAACAGTAGAGAAATTATCTCTACATTTGTCAAGTTATTTGTGCATGCCATGGGTGACCTCCTGGGAAGTACTCGTGTTGCACCCCTCTTTTAACCTTACTAAAAAAAAAACACATGCATGGAGTTGCCTTACCAAAAAAAAAACACACACATGGAGTTTCCAATCAACTGGGACTTTTCTCTTTTTCTTAATGGAATTCTCTGGGATGGTGCCCCATAATTCATGATAATTATTTTTTTTTTGGTAAAAGCAAGAGATTGTATAACTTTTCACAAACACCAATTTACAAAGAAAAACTAAAAGCATCCCACGACCCAACTAGTACATATGTGTCCCAGCAGGGTCAAGAGTCCCTTAGCTAAGACTATACAAAAAGCCAAAGACAATACAAAGAATCCAACAAAAGCCAGCTCAAGTGGACACTGGATTTACATTAAAGATAGCAGGAGAGATTTCCCATTTCCTCTAGATCTTCCGATTGGTAGGAGTATCGACTATTATCCCCATGGAAATGGCTTTGTCCTTCACCACTTTGAGAAGATGCTTGCGCATACCCAGAATAAAAATATTTTTATTTCTGAATATGGAATTATTCCTTTCGGTCCATATAATGTGGCATAAGGCCCCAAAAGCGAATCTAGACAACCGATGGGCAAATGAATCGCTACCACATACTTTCATAGTCCAAGTGATTTGATCACTCCACGATCTATTACGCCAGGGAAGGCTGCATTTAGAAGCCCAAAAGAAGGCCATTCTGCTCGTAACCGGGCACGCGAAGAAAAGGTGATTAATTGAGTTCGGGACTGACCCACAGAAAGCACATAATGCTGTTTCGATTCTTTGGTTTTGCATAAGAAGCATATGAGAGGGCAATCGGTTGAGGGAGACTATCCATAATAAGAACCCATGCCGGGGAGTGATGTGCTTGTCCCAAACGAAGGAATGCCATGGGGCTTGCTGTCCTGTAACTCTGATGTGATTCCAAGCACGCGCGACTGAGAAAGGTATAGCCGGAGATGGCGCCCATATGAATTCATCCAGGGAATCGTCGACGAATAGCGGGGGTGGGTCAGACCAGCTTAGAATGGTGTCAAGAGTAGTAGACAAATGCCAATTTCCCTCATAGAACTCTCGAACCGAGGTCTCCCGAGGAATCCTGGATTGGTATATATTCAGAAAACATACTGACATTGAGAGTGGGAGTCGGAAGCATACTTGAGAAAGTAATCCCTCCATATGGTTGAATGATAATTTGCCGGCCGCCGTTCAGCGACCTGGCTCCTTTCTTGAGCAGGAGAAGAAGATGGGATTGCTGAAATCAGAAGAGACACTTCCCTCTCGCTATTTTCTAGATTCAGTTGTCTGAAAAAATATAGATAAAGTTGCACTATTGATGGGTATTTATAGGCTATGGCATCCTATGTGGGGTGGTTTGAGAGAATAAGGAACAGAAAAGCCAGAAGTTTACTGTATTAAAGCACGTTGCTCCCCGAATATATTCAATGTTGTGATGAGTTTCTCGTGCATAGAGGTTATTGAAAATATCATCCAATTTCGAGGTCTGGTTGATACCATCTAGCACACCAAAGTTGAATAGCTCATGAATGCTGTTGCGAAAACAAGCGATTGAATGATATAATAGACAGAACAAGAAAATAAATCAGATACCATATTTACGTGATTTGGTCCAGATAACTTACATCACAAAGAGAGTATCAAATAATTTCATTATAGATCAAGCAATATAATAGAGATATTAAAATATATCTCGAGTTTGAACCTAAAGCGAAAATATGAATTTCAAAATTTTGGAATTTAAAACAATAATAAAGGAATTCACAACCAAGTTCGGATATTAGCTTTCCTAATATGTGTTGGTCTTCGGCCACCGAGATTGTTTTTTTTGCTCGTTTCGGCCACTGAGATTTGGAAAGTGGACTTTTGGTCAAATTGGATTTTCTTGCACATTGGATTTATCTCTTGTTGGACTTCACATTGGAATAGGACAGCAGAAAGAATAAAAATATTCTTTCCTATTTTCCTACTGAAGTCACGGTCAAATTCAAAAAGTCCATCGTTCACATGAACTGGAGCATTATTCTGTCAATTTGAATGTGTGTGTGTGTGTGTGTGGGTGGGTGGGGAGGGGGAAGGGGTGTTGTTGCAGTTTTTTAGCCGCATGTTCATCAATGCATACAAAAAGCGCTTTTATGTATTGAAGTCTTGAAGTGCCGCTTACTTGCGAGTGCTTGGTGTGCCAAGACTTGTAGAGGAAACTCGTGAATTACATTCATAAAGATAGTGTTCGAGTCATAAAATCTTGTAATAAGATTTGTGACTAATTCCTTCGTGAGATTGAGATATTATTTCGTGAGAAATTGTAGAGTTAAACACTGCGTGAGTTATTGAATGTAATTGATACTTGGGAAACACTGAGAGTCTTTGAGTGACTCAAGTGTGGCTGTAATCTCCGTTGTATCCTTAATCTATAGTAAAATTTTGTGTTGCTCTCCCCATGAATGTAGGTCACTACGACCGAACCATGTAAATCTGGTATTCGATTTATTTTCTTATGCAATCTATTTTAGTGTTCGATCGCTTGTTTTCGCAATAATTAGTATTAGAGTTTGGCTGTGTTGAAGTGAATCAATGGCGACAAAAGAAGTAGAAGTGAAAATCGATAGAGTTGACGGGAAGGAGTTTGGTTTCTAGAAGATGCAAATTGAGGATTATTTGTATCAGATGAAACTGCACTTGCCCTTATGTAGGGAGAAGCCAGCGACGATGAAGCAACCTGATTAGAAATTGCTGGATAGACGAGATTTGGGTGTTATTCGCTTGACGTTGACTCGTAACGTCGTGTTTAACATTGTGAAAGAAACTACCACTACAGGTTTGATGGAAGCCCTATCGAACATATATGAGAAGCCCTCTACGATCAACAAAGTCTATTTGATGCAACGTTTGTTGAATTTAAAGATGAGCGATGGTGCGTCAATTGCTGATCATATTAATGAATTCAATGTGATCGTTAGTCTATTGAGTTTGGTTGAGATTGACTTTGAAGATGAGGTACGTGCTTTGATCCTATTATCTTCATTGCGGAATAGTTGGAATATTATTGTTGTTGTTACTAATTCCTCTAGATCAACAAGCCTGACATTTGATGGTGTTCGAGATATAATACTGAGTGATAACATTCGTAGAAGAGAATCTGGTGAACATGTATCTACTGTTTTAGTAGGTGAAAATAAAGAAAGAACTAATATACGTGTTAGTAAAAGTAGTATAAACTCGAATAGACATAGTCAGTCTAGAACTGGTGGTGCTGTCTGTTGGAGTTGTGGCAAGAAGGGTTATCTTAGGAGGGATTGCTTTAAGTTGAAAAACGACAAGGGTAAGGAAATTAGAGTTGAGTATGTGGATGATGTTGCAGCTATAACTAATGGTAATTCGGATAATGCTGATTTTTTTTTGTCTGTCACTAATAATTTGTCACTTGATTGATGAATTATGGATCTAGGTTGTTCTTTTCATGATACACCAAATAGAAACTAGTTTACTACGTCTCAATGCATGGATAGTAAGAAAGTGCAATTAGGGAACAACGTTGAGTGCAATGTTATAGGTGTTGGTGATATTAAAATCTGAATGCATGATGGTATTATGAGGACATTGACGGTAGTGAGGCATGTTCCAGAGTTAAAGAAAATCCAATTTCCTTGAGTGCTGTGGATTTAGCCGGGCGTTGGTAGACTCAAAATGTGGAGTTCTGAAAGTTGTTCGATGTGCCTTGGTAATAATGAAAGGTATCAAGCACAATGGCCTACATGAGCTTCAAGGTGAGACAGTAATGGAATTCACTACAGAGACGTTGGATGCATCTGTTTGAGAGTATGAATTGTGGCATATGTGTTTGGGGCACAGAGACGTTGGATGCATCTGTTTGCTAACGAATTGAATATATGCATGTGCTGTGATTTAGATCAATAGTGGAAAGTGCAGTTTAGTACGGCTGTCAGAGAAACCACAAATATTGCAAAATTAATTCACTTGGATATTCATAAGTTGTCGTGGTTTCTTTTGAGGAAGAGTTCTAGATTTATGCTAATAGTTGTGGATGACTACTCGAGGAAGACCTGAGTGTTTATGCTAAGACACAAGTTTGATATTGTTTTCAGGATCAAACAATTGACAGCTTTGATTGAAAAGGAGACTGGTAAAATGATCAAGCATGTACGGACTGATAGTAGCATGGATTTTTTGCTCAGAGCTATTAAATGAATTTTGCATGAAGGAAGGCATAGTGAAATGTTGTACTAGTGCTAGTGAACCACAACAGGTTACAAAGTTGATGAGCAAAATGTTACTAGAAATGGCCCACAAAATGCTCTCTAATGCTGGTATGGCTAGGAGATTCCTAGCAGATACATTTAGTATGGCAAGCTATTTGAAGAATAGATCCTCATCGATTGCAACTGGATGTTGGACTTCGGAAGAAGTGCGGTTAGGTAACATTGCTGAATATTCTATTATGAGAATATTTGGTTGTCCATGTTGTGTTCGAGTTAGTGATGGTATGCTCAATGGAAGGGCAAGAAAGTGCATGTTCCTAGGTTATGCACAATGTGAGCGAGGCTATCGGTTGTGGTGCATAGAATTAAATTCACCTGTTGTTAGTAAAGAAGTTACATTTGACAAGTGTCCAGTATTTTTAGGTAGGAGTGATTATAGGAATATTAATACAGATATGAACGAAGTTCAGCTTGAAGTGGAGTTGCAATGAGAAACTCCTGAGGTAGCAGATATTAGAGAAATAATCGACACAGATGGTGCTTGTAGCGAAGTGGAGCCTATAGAGCCAATAGTCTCTGTAATTGCTGATATAGGCAAAGTGCTTATTTAATGTCCTAAGAACAATGGATGCAACGGTAGTTTTACTTTATCTGTGGTTGAGGAGGTTGTGTCAAGAAATCCATGTGGAGTATTTAAAAGTGCCTGTGGAGATGGTGTTTTGATGAGGTCCATGATTATAGCAAAATTCAAGCACTGCTTGGACTTAAAAGACGTATGTGGCGATTGATTTTGTTAAGGCTTTGGAAGAGTAGTAGTGAAGTTCTGACGAAGCGAAATGATCGTGACTTGGCTCAAACATTGAGCCAATGTGGAGATTATTAAAATATATCTCGAGTATATGCCCAAAGCGAAAATATGAATTTCAAAATTTTGGAATTTAAAATAATAATAAAAGAATCCACAACCAAGTCCAGATATTAGCTTTCCTAATGTGTTGAGGTCTTCGACCACTGAGATTGGAAAGTGGGCTTTCGATCAAATTGGATTTTCCTGCACATTGGATTTATCTCTTGTTGACTTCACATTGGAATAGGAAAGCAGAAAGAATAAAAATATTCTTTCCTATTTTCCTATCGAAGTCACGGTCAAATTTGGAAAGGCCATCATTCACTTGAACCGGTCAATTTAAATATATAGATATATTTGAGTTGTCGAAATGTTGAGTCAAGGTGGAGAATTGCTAAATTCTGTCTAGAGTTTAAGTCTCAACTCGATATTAACTAACAAAGTTTCGATTGTTGATGAGAATTGGTGCGTGAAAATAAGAAATAAATTCCGACTACTCTTGGTTGGAATTCCTCAAGAGAAATCACATAAGGAAGTTTTCTTATTTAGTTTAATTGGTCAACTTTCGTTGTTGGGGCTCACATTCTTTATTTAATATATATTAGTTTGCGGAATCCAACAAGTGTAACTGTGACATTCTGAAATTCGACTCATTTTTCGAGATTTGTGAAATGATTGTATCTTCGATGCACTTTAGTTAAATCTTACTCGAAATTGATCACTGTTGAGAAGACTAACCATTAGGGAATAACTAACTAGGAATTAAGTACGTGGACCTAAGAATTTTGCCATGAATCAACACTTAGATTAGAAGGATTGACGATGAGATAGTTTGGGCCATTATAGACCAATCCAAGGATGGTTGCGAAATGATTCACAAATGTTGTATAATTGGATCGCGGGTGAATTTGTTTCACCATTGTATGAATTTCGAATGATTTTAAACCTAATCCGAATGATCGTGTCAATTGAAACTAGTGATTGACCCTCACAATTACATAACAATCAAGGTCGCCATAGCTTGAGTAAACTTAGATGTGGCCCAATATCGAATTGGCCACGAGTCGATATACGTAACTCTTAAAAGCCATCCGTTAGTTTGAGACACACTAAAGTTGCATTTAATCGAATTTGACCATTACTTGGAATCCTGACTTTGGAATCAAATTTCTCGAAAGTCACAACTAATTAATTGGACAACGTCACATTTGGTGTGGCCTCGAAAAAGTGAAATTTGGATTGGGATTGGAAAATGATCATTTTGCCCTTGGGATTATTTGAATTCATTTGAAAAGTTGAAGGGCAATTTGGACTTTTGGACTTTCCCCCCTTTGGCCGAAATTCATGGACAAGTATGCCCCTCTCCATCTTGCTTATTTATTTTGTGTGTCATTTAGGAATTTTGAGAAAATAATGTGAGGAATTACGTGGACCCTTGGATCTTGACTTGGAAAAAGGGATGGAATGTGAGCCCTTGGATGTGCAAGTAGAGGTGGGTGATGGGATTTTTAGTGGGGTTAGTAGAATCCAATCAAGTCTTCTCTCTCTCGTCTTCTTCTTCGTTTCCTTCTTGGCTTCTGCTCGTGCTTCGTGTCTTCTACTTCTTTCGTTTTTGCTTTTGCTTTCGCTTCGCTACTGTTGCTGCTTCCGTTTCTACTTCTACTTTTGCTTCTGCTCCGCTGCTACTGTTCTGCCGACCTTGTTGCTGCCGCTTTCCCTTGAGTCATTTTTGTCTAGACTCGAGGTAAGTGGCTTCCTAACCCTTAACTAGGCTAAGGGGTTACTAATGGATATGTTAGGGGTTAATTCATAGTTGTATATAGTTGGTTTAATGGTTAGATGAGCTTGAATTACTGAATGGTTCATGTTGGTTAATTCACGGATTCACTGCTACTATACGTGTGTGTTTTGCTATTTTTGTGAAGATCAATGTGGACCGAATTTGAGGAAATGTTCTTCATAGAAGTTGACCCTAACATCTTTAAGTATGTCATATATTAAATCTGGAATTTTCAGAGATCGTTTCTGGGTATTCGGGAGTCCATTTCCGAACCATTGCCACTATGCCAGATTTATTGTTCACCCAACCGAAGTGTCTTTATGAATTTTTATAAAATTTTCTAGACCTCTTTTCAACAAAATTCCTTCATGAAAGTTGTTAATGACATTTTTCTATGACATATAAAAATTTAAATGTTTTCCAAGGAGATGTGGGTACTTATTGAAATGGATTTCTAAGGCCAAACGATCTGCCTTAGTGGGTTAATTTTCGATTTGACTTTGGGTGACAAAAAGAGCTATTTTCAGCCGGAATTGGATTTCATTTCCTTCATGAAAAATTTTTATCAAGATATTTCCAATTACATATCCAAAATTCAGAATTTTGGAGTTGAATTACTATTTATTTCAAAAGAGTTTCGATTATTGTGCAATTGCCAATTTTAAGCCTGATTCTATGCAAATTTGGTTTCTCTCTCTTGGGAACTTTCGATGTGGTTGTTGCACATGAGGGAGTGACTGATTGTGAATGTGTTCTCATGACTTTAATTGGTGGAACTGTGGCTGATTTGGTGGGCGTGTAAACTGATTTGCATCATTGGTGATTGAGCACAGTCGAGTGATGTTTGAGTGCGCAAATAACATGGAATTGAATGGGTCATGTGGCGTGTGTGATCACCTAGGTGCCCTAATGCGTCTTCACGCGGTTAAAGACAATAAATTATGTGACGAAATGTACATGTGATCACTTAAGCCCTGATGCGTCTTTTCACGGGGATTGAACCCCTTCTGAGACGTGTTACGCGGGATGATGCTTGGTTAAGTCGAAAGACTACCAGCCTGATGCGTTTTACGTAGGTTGTGCCATGAGCCCAATGCGTGTTACGCGGGTCGTGAATAATCTGAACGAAAAAGCAGGTGGGTGTTGTGCAATGGTGTATGCAATGTATCCAGATTGAGATGTGATCATGTTCGGATTATTGTTGGCACACGTGCATGTGTAAGTCATATTCGGGATTGTACGTGTCTGTGACTTATTGCTACATTATTGCTATTTGACTAACATGCAGGACTTGTGCACATTCCGAGATGAGGTAGGGATGTCTGTGTTGTCACGGCATGTTGATAGTCTGAATCTCCTGATTAGACTTGTTCGGAAGTATGTGTTGGCCTATGCGGGGCTTAGGTTGTTCGCTTATTGAGACTTGTTCTCATAGTTGATTATAAACTTTTCAGACCCCTGAGCCTCATGATGTTATGGAAGACCCGGGGACGCCGCCAAAGTACCACAGGGATTGAAGATAGGTTTAATGCTCTCGTCTGTTGTGTACTCCTTTTTATAGTGAAGTTAGGCTACCCAACCACCATCCCTTTTTTATGAATGTGGTTTAATGTTAGTGGCCTAGTGTAAGGTTGTGTAAATAAATGTTGTAAGTATATCAAGTGTATGAACATGTTTTTGCTATGTGTTCGAGCAAGTTTCCTACTATCCCGTGTAATTGAATTGTTGTATGGGGGTGTTTGAATTTGTTTCCGTTGGTGCATGATCGTTAGTGTTTCTCTAGGATGGCGATGAGTCCTGGGACGTCGCACTATTATCGACCTAAGTGGGACGTTGTGAGCACACCGGGTTTGGGTCATGACAATAATGGAAAAGAAATGAATTATATTAGGAAAGTTGTTACTCTCTAGTGTTCTTTATGTTTGACGGCCGTATAGCAGCTCTTGTTTGTTTTTTTGTGCCCCACGAAGGGAAGAGCAAAAGGAAATGCATAGAACATTTCTTGAAGAAGCCATACGTAGAGCTTTTGCTTGGGCTTTAACATTTGGAAATTTGTATTTTGAATTTTACATCCGATTGAATTATTTATTTATAAACTCTGTGAGTTTGAATTTAATTTAGGGGAAGGAAATACTTGAGCATTCAAGTGATTTTCGATTATTTATGGATTATTTACTGCTTAAGACACTTTGACCGAACTATGTAAATCTTTGGTGTCTTTATTATTTCTCGTTTATTTTCTCAGCTGATTTCAAGTTAATTTAATTATAAGATCCTGTAAATTTCTGCATTGATTTTACGTCATCATCCATGAGCCTGCGAATAGCGTTTGAAGCCTTCAATATCCCGACAGATTACGCAAGAATTTGCAACGAGAGACTAGTGAAAGGTTGGCACGTTGTTGCTCACACCATCTTTTAACAGAGGGAAGTGCTACTATATGCATAATGTATTTTTGATAGGACAGTTTTACCATTTTTAAAAATCAAATCCTTTTGACGATCGCTCGGTGTCATTGCCGAAATTCCGATATGGCGTTCTTTTAATTTTTTAAAGAACTTATGATGTTGATGTGCAACAGGTCAAATAAAAAGTGAAAAATTGAAAATTGAAAAACCAAAACAACCAACACTGTAAAAAAAAACAAAACAAATAAACCCACAAAAAGGGTTAAACAAATTCAGATCAGGCAGAGAGAAAGAATGCAGCGGCAGGGGTGGTTTACGACTTAATTGTACATTTTAAATTATTTAGAACTTGATTGCATGTTCAGCAAAACGATTGAGACTATTAGTGCAATTTTCCACCAAAAACGAAATCCATCATCTGTGCATAAGTACATCTAATAGCATTTAATCCAACCTATAAGTGAACTAATCTCCCCTAACATTCCAATAATCAATGGACCCCCACACTACGTATCTAACCTCATAGATCAAGTTCCAGCCTAAGAGACTAGCAGTCAGCAAGCATAGGCATAATTCTTCTACTGCCTGTACATTCCCATTATGATGGGGTTATTCCAAAGCCAAATCTTGTTGTTCATAATCTTGAATGGTCATTGTTGACAAGTTTTTTCGAGTGGTCGTGCGTAATCAATGGTGCACCTACTTGGTTCGAATTTTCCGACTTTAGGCAAATCCAAGATCGCTCCTAAACACTAGAAAATGAAGTCAGGAAAATATCAAGAAATGGTACATTTTCCGCAAAACAAACGAATCATAAGTGGGTCATACTGCCTGTTACACTAGTGGGTTTTGTAAATTATATTAGCATGTACATTGTGATAAATAATATGAGGGTAGTATTAGGAGTTAAATCGTAACTACTGGGTTCGTTTCACTTGGATAAAAAGAATACTTGAAGTAGTCACACAAGGTAGTAGCAATTTGAGGTGGATGTTAGATTATGTATCACTCATAAAGGTCTCTCCCATCCGATATAAGACTTGGGCTGACACATGAACACAAATCAATGCTTATACTCTTTATGCCTTATATAAAATAGGGTTAATACCACAAAAAATCTCAAACTGGTACACCTATGATAAATTTACTTTAAACTAATTTTTTGACCATAAACCGCAAACTGGTACATCAATGAAAAATTTAACTTACGTTAGTTTCCGTTAAATTTTACTGTCAAATTCCTAAGTTGGATGACACATGACATTTGACGAGTGCATATGTTTAGGGTTTTACATCTTTGTTTGTAATAGATTTACCAATTTATGATTTTTCGTAGTATTAATTGAATTTAAAGGAGGGTATATTTGTCACAAGTATACTGGTTTAGGGTTTTCGATAGTTAAAAAATTAGTTTGGAGTAAATTTATCGCAGATGTACCAGTTTGGGCTTTTGATATTCAAAAAATTTATTTCGGGTGAATTTATCACAGGCATATCAATTTGGGGTTTTTCATTATATTAACCTTATATAATATTTGTTTTAACCAAAAAAAAACCTTATATAATATTTGTGACACACCTTGTGAGAGACAATATCATCCATTAGCCATAAAATCATTGTCGGGACCTTCCCAGCGTAATGAGAGTTCCCAAGAGAAGTGGATGGATCACTAAGCGGGTGTGAATTGTTCCAATCGTGAGGTGGTGCCTACGCCTAGTACGAATCCTCTCAAGCCCACTGATCGCAACTCAATTTTTTTAATTAATTATTCATTCCAGTTTAGACAAATAAGTTACCACTAACATATTAGAGCTGATTAGGAGCCCGAATAAGATGCGAGAATTCTCGCTGCTCCTGTGTTATCCTGAAAATTTGACCAAATTTGGTGATTTATGAAATGGTGATTTCATCGACGCTCTATTAGTTCATTCTCGCTCTGGCTTGATCACCTAGGGAATACTAACCAAAGGGGAAAGGCTATCGAAGAATTTATTTCGAACAACCACCCGTTAGTTCGAGATAAACTATAGTTACGATTGATCGATTTCAGTCACGAATTATAATCCAATTTTATGTGTCGAATGCTCAAGGATATTAAACCAGAACTATAAGACGTTGCCTCATAATTTTTACGAATCGGCCATCGAATTATTTGCTAACTTGCCCTTATAGAACCTCTTTGTTTATCTTGGTTGTTGGATAGAATTATTATACGTGTTTTGTCGAGGAAAACCCTCGGAAATCATGGAATTGATTATGATGCGGGTTTACGACTTAAGTGTCGATTAGTTGTTATTGTGCAAACCAATGGTGCTAAGTCATTGTGAGCCGAACTGACATTTCTCGAAGACCGAAATAGGCTCCGTGTTTGTTTTGTTGGGAAGAAACTAGAAGATAAGGCTTTGACCTAGTCAAAGCTTCTCCTTCAAGCTTCCATCATTAAGTTTCATTAATGCCATTAAATGGCAATTGACTTAGAAGCCTTATTTCATGATGACAAGCATTAATAATCTTAGACTTTGGAGGCCACCCTCATAATGGCTTGCATTAAGAAATGAAGACTTTGAGGCTCCTGTCATGATGACAAGCCATGATGACTCTTAATTTTGAGGCACCGTCATCATGACCGACATTAAAGGCTTAGAGTGGTGACCAAGAAAGAGCTTCTATAAATAGGAAGCCCTCCCTCTCTCTCTCTTATTCTCTCTCTCCCTCTCTCTCGGCCGAATCACCCCACTCCCGCCGTTCACCCACCAGCACCCTCACGCCACCATCCTTGAGCCCCGTAGATCGCCGTGTGCCGTTCACCGCCGGTTGCCGCTTGCCGTGTCAAGCCGAGGCTGCCCCGAAAAACTAGTGTCGTCACCGTCGTTCTTGCGTTGTCATCGTTTTTATACGAGTAAGTTAACATCTAATTCCTTGTTTAGGATGTTTAACTTGTATTGGGTAGTTTAGCTAGGTATTGTTTTAAGGTGTTTGAATTTCTAAAATGAGCGTTGGCGAGTCTTGATTGCTAGACAAAGTTGAAATAGATGTTGGATGTTGATTTGAACTCTTGGTGTGGTATCTTCATGGTTGAGAAGTGGTGGATCTCAAAGTTGAAGGCATTTCTTGGAGTTTTTATCTTGATTCTAGAACTGATTTTTACTGTATGTCCCTGATTTTCCATTTTTATAGAGCATTTCGTGGTTAGAATCTTGAAAAGTGTTCTTCATGAAAGTTGTTCACAAGATCTTGATTTATAACATATTTAAATTTCAGATTTTTCTGAGCTCAATTGTGTTACGCGAAGGTCCCATTTCTTACCGAGTCAGAACTGTTTTTACTGTGGATTCCGTGACCTTCGTGCTTTCTCAAATTTTTATAAAAATTTCTAGTTCGATTTCGATCATACTTCCTTCACAAGATTTGTAAACGAAATCCATTTCTACAACGTATAAAAATTTAGAAGTGTTTTGAAAGGATTTGGTTTGTAAAACGAGTATTTCTTGTGGTTGAGTTCCCCTGCTCCAGCGGCCCAGTTCTGGGTTGTTTCCAAGCCATCAAAAGTGATCTTTGTATAAGGATTTTGGGATTGTGCTTTTCATGGAAAATATTTGTGAAGGTCTTGTTTATAACATATTCGAATTTTATAATTTTTGGAAACCATTTGCTATGCCTTTGAGATTGATTTCCCAAATCATGCAAATCTGTCCGGTTTTACTAGATTTCTATGATCTGCTGGTTCTTACTTGAAAGCATTGGTTTTTGATTTCTGACTTACTGGAAACAGTAACCACACTTATCTACCCTTTTAATGATGTTTATTTGGCATTGATATGATGTCGAATGCTTTTGCAAATTCATTTTTTTTAAAATGAGGTTCACAAAGTCGATTGACCGTTTGCATGTGTAACCACTTGTTATTGTTGTGTGGCATGAGTGTGAGCACGATTCATGTATGCATTGGCTAATTGAGAAGATAATAATTGGCTGGAATGCTTGTGTGCTCGTGTGGTCACACGTTGGAACCGTCTTGCTGCGTATTGCTTGACGTTGCCCGATTTATCGGATGCCTGGGGATAATTTGGAGTGCCGATACTCCAGATGCCTTGTCGCGGCCTGAGGCCGAACTTGATGCTCCTTACGGGATACCATCTTACTGTGTATCGTTTGATGTTGCCGTATTGGAATGCCGTCATTCTGTGTATCGTTTGATGTAGCCGTGCCCGACGGGGCGGGACGGAGCCCGGTTTTTACCGGTAGACTGCCATCTTGCTGCGTATCGCTTGATGTGTGGTGGCCCCGAGGGGACGTAATAAATGGAATACGTGTGATGCATAGTACTTGATTATGAGGTAGAAATTATTAGGCATGGTATGGGACGTGCCCAAGTAGATTCTGCCTTATAATCGAGACACACAAGACTGTGATGCATTAATGCATGAGAAATCTCATTACACATTCTGGGTATGTGATATGTTTGATGCATCGTTGTGACATATTACTATTTATGCCATGCATAATATGTATGCCAAGGCAAGGTAAGGATGTCTGTGGTTGGTTAATGATTTGTGCATGGTTGCGTGATTAGGGACCCCCGAGGTGAGTTGACCTTCTAAACGGGGCTTAGGCGTTAACTTATTGAGATTTTTATCTCATTTGTGGTTGTTAAATATTTTTCAGGCCCTTAGCGTGTTGATGCACCCAGTATGGTTGGGGTGCGTGGAAGTTGACTTTTGGTGAAGTAGATTGACCCCAGCCTGACATCTTTTTGTAAACTTTTTGGAAATGCTTGAAGTGGGCTTGTAAAAAAATGTTCCCATGGGTTAATCAAGTAAATGTTAAAATGATGTTTTGATTTCAATGTTGTAAACCGTTTTCCTATCTATTCCTATTTATTGTTATTGTCTAGGTGAATCTTTGTTTAACTTCTGCATGGGTAATCAAAAGATAATATGTGGGGTCGGCAACGTGTCCTGGGACGTCGCATCATAATGACCATTACAGGATGTTGCGCACTCGCGGGGTTCGGGGCGTGACAACTCCTGCGAACTAGAAATCCACGAGTTTAGGGATTTGCTTATGCTAAATAAATCCAACACCCTTTCGATCTTGTATCATTTTTATGAAGACATTTGATGTGACATTATGAATTTCGGTCCATTTTTGGGATTTCTAAAACGTGTGATTTGTCAGTGCGCTTATAATAAAATCTCGCCCGGAACTGATCACTCTTGGGTTATTTTCTTTAAACTAGAGATTTCGCTAGAATCGCACTCGAACGAATTTAGCCGTTATTTAGAGCCCAAACTTTGGTGTCGAATTTCTTGGAGTTTCGGAACGAATTTAATTGGACGGTATCAATATTATTGTGACCAGCCTTGATATTGCTCAGGATATGTGAAAAGTGAATTTTTGACCGGGTGTGAATTTGGACCAGTAGACCTCCCTTGTAGTGTGTTTTTATTAATATCTTTTGGCCCTTTCTCCTATTTATTAATTAGGATTTTCATAAACCGTTAGATTGTTTTCGGATTTGAATCGTAGCCGTCGGATAACACTTGAGTGCGATGTTTGACCCTCTCTCTCTCTCTCTCCTCCCCCTCTGCTGCACCCTCTTCCCTATGCATGCAGACGTCCCTTCCCCCCCCTTTTCCCGCTCACGTTTCCTCTCTCTCTCTCTCTCTCTCTCTTCCTTTCTTTCTTTTCTTTTCTTTCTTCTTTTCTTCTCTTCTTCTTCTTCCTTTCTCCTTCCTTCCTTGTCGTTGCTCTTGCACCCAGCCGACCGTTGCTTGCAACTCGCCCTAGCCGACGCCGATCGTCACTCGCCGTCGCTTGGCCACCCGCAACGCTGCCGTGCCGCCTTCGATTGCCGCGCGACCTCCCCTTCCCTTGTTTCCTCTTCCCCGACACCTTCCCCTATTTCTGCCCCCTGGCTTCGCCGACGCCGCATGCTGCCGTTCCCGCCGCTGTCGCTCCACCTCCGCCACCTAACCTCTCCCCTTAGCCACCGCCACCTCCTTTCCCCTGTTTTTCTTCTCCCCCGACGCCTTTCCTTGTTTTGGCTCACCCTAGCCCCGCCGTTCGCCCAGCCGCCGCGCACCATCGGCTCGGCCACCGCTGCTCTACTTGCCACCACCCAGCTCTCAGCCACCCTACCCAGCCACCTGCAACTATTGTGCCCGCTTGGTCCCCCCAACGCCGCCCTAGCTTAGCCTTGGTTGGACTGTCCCAGCTGTGGCTGAGCCTCCGTCACCAGCCATCGCCGTCGTCGTCATCGCCCTCGCCTAGCAGCTGTCCAAGCTGTGGCTGAGCTACCTAGCCACTCGCCTGTGGCCCAGCCGCTCGCCCGACCATGGCTGTGCCAGTCGTTTCCTAGGCCGTGGCCGAGCACCAGGCCTCTACCCTTGCACTTGGCCGAGTCGCCTAGGCCGTTGCCCATCCGTGGCCAAGCGCCGTGCTGAGTTGCCGAGCCGTGTGTCGAACCATGGCTGAGCCCCGTGCCCGTCGCGCCCTCGCCCGTGCCAAGCCCAGCACTATTCAACCGGGCCATTTTGGGCCCGTGCCAATTTTTTCCCGGGCCAAACTTAGGTGAATGACTTCCTAATCCCTACTTAGTATAATAGGTATTTTTAGACTTGTTTAGGGTGTGATTAGTACCTGTTTAGGGGCTAAACGTGGATTAGGATTAATATTTGAATGCGAGTAATTGTTAGATTAAATTGCAATAATTATGTGACATGTTTAGTGGCTAATTTATGTAGGTGTGATAACTAGATTGTTGTGGCGTTTGTGGGTGAAATGGAATATTTGAATGCGGCCGACTTGAATGTGGATTGGTGGGCTAGTGTGATGAGCTTGTGACTTGTATTGTGTGGCATGTGTGCGTGCGAGAACGGACTTGAGACGTGTTGACGGTGGTCCGTGAAAGGCAAGTTAGACCTGGGATGTGTTGACGACGGTCATTGGAAATTGATCGAATGGTGTGGCATGTGTGCATGTAAGAACGGACTTGAGACGTGTTGATAGTGGTTCGTGAAAGGCAAGTTAGACCTAGGACGTGTTGACGGCGGTCATTGGAAATTGATTGAATTGTGTAGCTTGTATGCATGTGAGAACGGACTTGACACGTGTTGACAGTGGTCCGTGAAAAGAAAGTCAGATCTGAGGCGTGTTTACGTGGGTTGTGAGAATATGTGAAATGTTCAGTGAGGGACAGAGCCCAGCTTGATCTGAAGGCTGACCTGAGGCATGTTGATGCAGGTCGTGTGAAAGGACCTGGGAGGTCGTGGAAAGTTGCTCGGCCATGCATGCGAATTGAGTGTGATTGAATTGACTGAATATGTGTGGTTATAGCGTTTGATTGGTGATGTTATGTTTATGGATTATTATTGCATTATGGTGTTTAATTAATATGCAAAGTGGACATGTGGACTGATGCGTGTATGTGAATTTTGTATGTTAATAGTTAGATTGCATGTCAAAACTTGCCTGGGTAAGCATTGGCCTACGTGGGGTTTAGGGTGTTGCTTATTGAGACTCGTTCTCATGGTTATTATATAATAATTTTCAGATCCACAACCATAATTGATCGGAGACGCCACCAGGGTATTTCGGGGATGGAGGACGGGTCAAGTTACCCCGTATTTTGAGTGCCCTTTTTTATAGAGGAGTTAAGCTTACAAATCACCGCCCTCTTTTGACAATTGTGGTTTGAAGTTAGTAGCCTGGGTTGTTGTCGTGTATTTGTGAATACTGCAAGTTATGCTGAGTATGTTATGTATTTGCTTGGGTTGTGCAAGTGCTATCCCTTTGTCATTGTTATTTGTTTTGGTTGTTTTGTTTCGCTTCCGCTTGCGTAGTTCGTTTGGTTTAGCGATGCGTCCTAGGATGTCGCTTTCAATATGGCCATCGAAGGGGTGTTGCGAGCCCATTGGGGTTCAGGGCGTGACATTTGAATTCCACAAATCCTTTAACATGTGGAAGGTGTCCACGAGTGGTGCTCAAGAAATTAAAATAAACGACCAAGCAATATCAAAACAATAATAAAGCAAAGTCGAGTAAATAAAGGTGCGGGACAAGAAGGAACCCGAGTCCTATCGGGCAAAACATTAACAAAGCCATGTTATTAAGTCTCGGGACAGGACCCTATTTGTAATGGGTTAATGATAAATAATCAATCACTAAATTAAAACTAAACATGAGCCTAATATTAAATGAATAAACCGTGACTTAACCTATAATGCAATAAATAACTAGATACAATGCTAGTCTAATTTTTTTGTCTGTATTCGGGGAAAATTACTAATTCAGTCCTAAACATATTATACACGTGTTAATTCAGTTATGAACATTTCAATTTTTCTAATATAATTGTAAATATTTATACGAAATTCCAATATAGTCTTTTCGACATATTGCACCGGAAATTGCTGCCATGGTATGTAGGAAATCGTTTTAACTAAAGTTGTCCACATTAGCATGCTACATAGGATGAACAATGATAACTGGACGCCGTCCAAATGTTTAGGATTACATTGACAAAATAGGAAAGTTTAAGATTAAATTGGCACATGTAGTATGTAAAATATGTTTAGGACCAATTCGGTCATATCGCTTTGACTTTAATCAATAAAAAGGACCAAATTAAACCTAAGTTAATTTTAAATCCCAAATAAATGCTAATGGCTAGATAAATGCCGAAATAATCATGTAAATGCTATTCCTTGTTAAATACGTGGCCAGATTAATTAACTAAAAATAAAAATAAAATAGCCAAGGGATCCGAAATTAACCAATGCCAAAAAAATTAATTAAATTTAGATAACAATAAAAATAAAATAGCCAAGGGATCCGAAATTAACCAATGCCAAAAAAATTAATTAAATTAAAATAACCATGATTAATTAGAACTTATCTAATATAAGTAAATTACTATTAAGTGTGAACAATCACTCTGCAGAGAAACATGTCTCCTATCAAGCGTGGACACTCACTCTATACAGCAAAATCCTCCTAATTTGAAACTGAGACATCTTTTTTTATCTTTTCTTTTTTTAATTAATTGTAATAAACAACGAATAAAAGTAGTAAAGTAAGTCTAAAATTAAAATAACAAACTTTGACTAGTTAAAGACTCATAAATTGACCTAAATTAATTAGCAAAATGATCTCCAACCTTAGGCCCAGAGAGTTCGTTAACTAAGCTTATGCTCACCCTAAGATATATGACAAATTGGTCGAGTTGGGAGTTCAATGGCCTTTAGATTAGCATTTTCGAATATCTCTTTGAGGACGGGATCAAAGTGCACAGCAAAAGTAGAGGTGTATATTTTGTATTGGGAGTTCTCATGTATAATTGCGTACATCATTTGAGGCCAAACTATTTTTTATTCAAGGTTCAAATTGGATAGAAATTTTAGGTCGTGGCAGAAAATATATCATCAAAAGAATTTAACTATAAGCACATTGATGCTTCCCATTGTTACTCCCCCTCTCAGTACTTAGACGAACATTATATCGACGTTATCAACTTTCCAGAATCGTATGTTTAGGAATATCGGCATATCCTAACAAGATCAGTGTATAACCCACACGTATATTCATTCTCTCCCTTTTTGCCATTATCGAAAGAAGACACAAGTATGCAAAAGATAGCTTCATTCAATGATCAGCAGCATACATTACCAGATAATGACTAAACATGTACGGAACATAAGAAAGATTAGTCTTTGCGGGCTCTCTTTTTCTGCTGAGAGGAGGGGATAGATTTGGTAGCAATAGAAATCTCACTGTGAAAGGGCTTCTGTATTTTGTAATCAGTGATCGGAAAGTGTTTAAGTGATAGAGTTGCTTGTGTTTGGTAAAGTCATCTACTAAGTTTGAGTAAAAGCAGCACCTGCTACTACCGAAACTTCCTGAAAATTTCTAGGGAATTATAATCAAATTCTTGACTGTTAGTCCAAAAGAGTAGATGTAGGCTTAGTTAAAAGCCAAACCCGCTATAAATCTACTTGCAAGGTTTTCTATCATTTAATCTCATTACTTACCTGTTTGATAGAAGTATCAACACATATTTTTCTGTTTCCACCTCTTTTAAAATTTACTTGCAAGCTTTCCGCGAAAAGTTCTGAATTTGCCTAGAACAACCCATTCACCCCCTCTAGAATGTTGTGTTAGCCTGAACAATTGTCCCACTAAAATCTATTGCGAAACGGAGAGGTTGAAAAGGCCATGTGGAACTTGACTCAATTGAGAATGGACGTCCCTCTATGCAGAAACCTAGCGAGCATAGAATGTATCAATTGAAGGCCAAAGGACATTCCGGGACAAATTCTTCTACCGCCTCCAAATGGTAAGTACTCGAAATTCGGGCCCTTCACGTCCACATCCTTATCACTCAAGAACCTCTTGGGCCTAAACTTCATTGGTTCAGGCCACGTTCTTGGATCGGTTTGAATTATGAAGATCAACCTCGTACCTTTGGTCACATGGTACCCCTTGATGATGCAATCTTCCCTTGATAAATGTGGTGAGCCGAGTGGGGCTGGCGGGTGTAATCGGTGAGTCTCCTTCGCTACGGCATGTAGGTAAGTTAGGCTGGAAATGTCTGATTCTTTCACAGGTCCTTGTTTACCGATTTGAGCGTCCAGTGCCTCTTGAGTCTTCTTTAGGACGTGAAGGTTGTTTAGCAACAAAGAGACTGCCCATGTTAGGGTGGTTATTGTAGTATCCGTACCACCCGATATGATTGTCTGCAAAGAAGACATACAAATTATTCGTACGAGTGATGTATGAAGACTTGAATAGACCTAATCACAAAACTGTCAAAACAAAAGTGCACATCAACCTGTTCGTCATCAATTCTTGTAAATGACAAACACGAATAGATCAATCCACAACATGCACGAAGGCGCAAAATTCAAAGAAAATTCTCTCGTAAATAAGTCATTTATCAATAGGATAATCTACATTATAAGGAAGCACAATACATATTTATACCAAAGAAAACCTAAAGAAATTATAATGATAAACGAAAAAGAAATTCTATCCTACCAAATCTAAATCTAACTGATAACTACTAGAAATTGACAAATCACCTAATATTTTAACATAATTTCAAAAATAAAGAAAGACAAATAAATAATATATATAAAATCTTTCAAAATATATGCCGACGTCACTCCGCCAGTTATAAATAGGGTTTCCTTTGGCCCATAACTTGTATAGCTTTAGAAAAGACTTGGATGTTGTTTTATAAAATAGTAGTCCAAAAATATAGTTCAAGTAAAACAAAAACATATAAATTGTACATTCATAAGAAAACTTGCAAGCTGATATAAAAGGCCCATCAATGTGGTGTGTTTGAAACATCACCTTGCATTCTTGATCATTGAAGTAATACACAGAAGGTGCAATAGAAATCTGGTACTTATCTCACGAAACATCTAAGATAGAGCCTAAGTTCAAAGTCAATTATATATATTCAAAAAACCTATCTTCACTCAAAAGCTTATTTTGATAAGTTAAGAACCAACTAATTATATATTAGTTGCTTTACACTATATTAATTCTTTAATGTAAAATTCTTTTCACTTACCACTAATAAGTCAACCGATCTCAAGCTCTTTCGTGAAAAGTCGACGGTTGTCCCGCTAAATGCACTTTGTCTGGATTTAATGAACCATTGAATCCGACAGTAGCTATTGGATTCGGGAGTGCAAATATACTCTCCTCATCAACATAGTCGGCACCCCTTCTATTTTTCACCCTCAAAGTCTGCCACATTTTCTCTTGTAAAAGTCCATACCCTCCATAATTAATTTCTAACGCAAATTGAAATGAACGGATAACATAGCCATCACATTGTCCATAGCTGGATCCATTTCTATAATACCCTATGTTTGCCTAAGTTATCTAGCAATAAAAAAAGTACCAAAAAAGTCGAAAACATATTGCATCGGTACTAATTTAGTTATAAACTTTTTAATTGGTACCAATTGAGTTCATCCGACCAATTTAGGTCGTAAAATGCTGATGCGGATGTCAGCTGTCCTATGTAGTACGGCTAGCGCTAACGTAAACATTTTTATTTTTTTAATAATTTCTTTTTCTTTTTCTTTTTTCTTCCTTTTTCTTCTTGGTGAGGCTAGCCCTCACCGGCCATGGCCAATGCTGACCACAGAAGAAAAGAAAGAAAAAAATTCAAAAAAATTATAAAAAATTTCAATGTTAGCGTCAACTGTGTTACATAGGATGACCGACATTTACGTAAGCAATTTCTCACTTAAATTGATCGGATGGACTCAATGGGTACAAATGTAAAAAGATTTATAACTAAATTGGTCCAATTGAAAGGTTTATAACTAAATTGATATCAATTTAATAGGTTTAGGACTTTTTTTGTACTTTTTCCTATAGCAATCACTCTAGATAGGTTCACCTAATTGAGCAAGCACCACCATGTCACGAGTCTCGTGATATCTACGTCATGTAAAGAAGACTTTTCCTTGATACAGATCAAAGTCCCGGCATATTCAACGATTGTTCTCGGCTCCATGAGGGTTGACCAATAGTGATAATGTTAAGAGTGAGACTTTGTCCTAATGTAAAATAAGCAAAGCATGAATGATGCACACCCTACGGATTTGGAGAAGAAAGCGGTCATTCGACGAGTGGGCAATCAAGGCGTACCAAGCATGTAGCTTTGATGATGGTATTAGCGTCGAAACCTCCGATTTCCATGCCATTAAGGGTTGAAAGCATGATGTCCATGAAATCTTATTCACCTTTATCTCGCTCAAATATTTGCTATTCCTTTTGTGCTCCTCCAACCAACCACTTAGAATTTTGTCCAATTCGTCGGCGGTCCTCTTCATGGACTTCCCATGGCCGCCCAAGTCCAACCATCTCAACAAAGGAAGCGCATCCGCCACTGGAAACATCCCCAGGGATTGGAAGAATTCCCTCACAGGCATGGTGGCAACGCCGCTTCTCTTCGTCATTGACCGCAGCAATACTGCTGTCGTAGCCCTTACCGGCTATAACTTTGAGGAAAATATTCATAGACAACCTAGCAAACCAATGCTTTGTTGGGATTTTGGCATCCAAATCCCATAAACTTGAATGAAAAGTGTGTGGATGAAAGTGTTCCACATAGAATAGAAGAGAGATGAGAGATGGGTTCAAATAGTTGAGCCTCTCAAATGGGTTTGGCCCCAAGGGGTACCTCACTTTTGTGGAAGAGAGAGGACCTACGCCAAGCTAGGTTAGTCCCCCCGCATGCGTCGCCGTCGTCCGTCCGTCCATCTGGCCAGCTCGGTTCGGTTCCGGGTCTACCCTCTATCGGTTTTTTATTTTTTCCGAATAGACACGTTGTTTAGAATTGATTTATTTACTATTATTATCATTTTTTTTTGGACAAACAAACATTTCTGTTCGTGAGGTTTGGTTCGCCCAAACGAAAACCGAAGCCCTTCGCGACTGTTCACGAACCGAATCGGTTCAAGTGAACCTTTGCGGCTGTTCATGAACCCTTGTAACTCTTCATTTTCTCCACTTAATTATGACCGTACAGTCAGTTCAGTAATGACACTCTTCGTGACATCGGCATTCCCGCGAAACATTTTCCCGACACACTCTGCGCATATTCACTTTATCATTGTCATTTTGTGCGATTGTTCTGCGAAATTACGTTCGAAGGAGTCCCCCGAATACGTATAGCTTCAGAGGAATGAGATCCGTTCTATCCTGGGAGACGATTGTCCAATATCCTCGGGTACTGATTGAGGGGCCAAATTTGTCTTAAGGACACGACGTTATTTTGTTGGGCTCGGATCAACATTTTGCTTATTTGATTGTACTACTTTCAGGTTAGTTTTTCCGATATTTGATTTCAATTTCTGATATACGAACTTAGCCGGACAACAATCTTAAGACGAATTTTGCTTCGGTTCTGTTCGTATATTCTTATGTGTTGTTCGTTGAGTTTTTAAGTTGAACCTTTATTGTTCGTATGTTCGCTTAGTTTTTTAACGAATTTCTATCACATCGTTCAATTCTGCTTGTGTCGAAATTCTATTACAATATTCGGAAATTTTCGTATTCAGAATACGATTCGGTTCATACAATTTTTTTTTCGTTACAATTTTTTCGATTCTATTCGTGAACAAATTTTTCATTTTTCTTACAAATCTGTTCATGAACAAACGATTCTGTTTGTAGGCATATATTTCCGATTTTGGTTGTGAATATGTTCTGTTTCTATATTTCAGAAATGGCTTTGGCTTCGACTCTGGTTAATCCTATTTCGAATCACGAAGAAAAGCCAGAAAAGTTCAATGGTACGGATTTCAAGAGATGGCAACAAAAGATGTTGTTCTATCTCATGACCTTGAACTTGGCTAGATTCCTCAATGAGGATGTTCCTAAATTGGATGTTGGAGAGACATATAAAGAAAAGGTTGCTGCTGTGGATGCGTGGAAGCATTCTGACTTCTTGTGTCGCAACTATGTCCTCAACGGTCTGGACAATACTCTTTATAACGTCTATAGTTCGCTGAAAACGGCTAAGGAGTTATGGGAAAGTCTAGACAACAAGTACAAAACCGAAGATGCCGGATTGAAGAAATTCATTGTCGGTAAATTTCTGGACTTCAAGATGGTTGATTCAAATACCGTCTTAAGTCAGGTTCAAGAGCTTCAAGTGATTATGCATGATATTCATGTTGAAAGAATGAATCTAAGTGAGACATTTCAAGTGGCTGCATTCATTGAAAAACTGCCACCATCCTGGAGAGATTTCAAAAATTATCTCAAACACAAGAGAAAGGAGTTGTCACTTGAAGACTTGATTGTTCGGTTGAGGATTGAGGAAGACAATAGGCTGTCTGAAAAGAAAGTTGGGAGGAACCTAGAGGTTTCAAAGGCCAATGTTGTTGAAGAAGGATTGAAATCCAACAAGAAGAGGAAAATGCCTAGCAAGTCTGGAGAGGGATTCACCCAAGGCTTGAAGAAGTTCATTGGCAAGTGCTTCAACCGTGGCAAGTTTGGATATCGAGCCAAAGACTGTAGAGCCAAGAAAAGACAGAAAACTCAGGCTAATGTGGTGGAAGAGATTTCTAATGGTGTTGACGATATCAATCTGACTAATATGATATCAGAGTGTAATATGGTGGGAAACCCCAAGGAGTGGTGGATTGCTACCGGACCAACTCGTCATATCTGTGTAAACAGATCGATGTTCTCGACCTACACAACTGTGGGGGGCGATGAAAAACTTTATATGGGTAATTCATCAACCTCTAAGGTTGAAGGGGTCGGAAAGATTGCTCTAAAGATGACATCCAGAAAGATTATGACACTAAACAATGTGCTACATGTGCCAGACATACGCAAGAATTTAGTGTCCGGATCTCTTCTTAGCAAGAATGGCTTCAAGTTGGTTTTTGTATCCAATAAGTTTGTGCTCTCCAAGAATGAGATGTATGTAGGAAAGGGTTACCTTAGTAATGGTTTTTTCAAGTTGAATGTAATGACTGTTGTACCCAATGATGTTATGAATAAAGTTGTTTTTGCTTATGTGCTTGAGTCTCCTAATTTATGGCATGCTAGATTAGGACACGTTAACTATAAGTCGATGAAGAAATTAACGAACATGGGGTTATTGCCAAAATTCGATTGTTCAAGTGAGAAATGCCAAGTGTGTGTTGAATCTAAATTTTCTAAGCCTCCTTTCCATTTTGTAGACAATAGAGTCTCAGAACCTTTAGATTTAATACACAGATATATGCGATGTGAAATCAATACCGTCAAGAGGTGGTAATAAGTATTTTATCACATTTATAGATGACTGCTCGAGGTATTGTTATATTTATTTGCTTAGTAGCAAAGATGAGGCTGTGAATGCTTTTAGAACTTATAAGTCCGAAGTTGAAACTCAATTGAATAAGAAAATTAAGAAAATAAGGAGTGATAGAGGAGGTGAATATGAATTTCCTTTTGAGGAAATTTGTACAGAGTTTGGTATCGTTCACCAAATGATTGCTCCTTATATGCCACAATCTAATGGAGTGGCGGAAAGGAAAAACCAATCTTTAAAGGAAACAATGAATGCATTGTTGAATAGTTCTGATTTACCACAGAATTTGTGAGGGGAAACTGTTTTAACAACGAATTTTATTTTAAATAGAGTGCCCCACAGAAAAACACAACAAACTTCCTATGAGAAATGGAAAGGCAGAATGCCTAACTTAAATTATCTCAAAGTTTGGGCGTGTTTGGCTAAGGTTGCGGTTCCTAAGCCTAAAAAGATTAAGATAAGACCAAAGACTATTGATTGTGTTTTTATCGGATATGCTCATAATAGCAATGCATATCGTTTTCTTGTCCACAAGTCAGAGATCCTAGATATACATGTTAATACGATCATTGAATCAAAGGACGCTTCGTTCTTTGAAAATATATTTTTGTATAACATAGTATATGAGCCAATTGATGATAATAAGAGGTCTCGAGATATTATATTTACAAGTGATCCTATGGAGGATAAACCTAGATGTAGTAAAAGACAAAGGACTTCCACGTCTTTTGGACTTGATTTCTTAACGTATCTGTTAAAGAATGAGCCTCGGACATTCAAAGAAGCTTTGACTTCGCCAAAAGCCCTGTTCTGGAAAGAATCTATCAATAGTGAAGTTGAATCCATCTTGTCAAACCATACATGGAAATTGGTTGACCTTCCTCCTGGTAATAAACCACTACAATGTAAGTGGATTTTCAAGAGGAAAATGAAAGCGGATGGTACTATTGATAAATATAAGGCTAGGCTTGTAGTAAAAGGATACAAGCAACGAGAAGGTTTTGATTATTTTGATACTTATTCACCTGTTACTAGAATTACATCTATAAGGATGATAATTGCCATAGTAGCGGTGTATAAGCTTGAAATCCATCAAATGGATGTTAAAACGGCCTTCTTCAACGGGGATTTGGAAGAAGAAATATATTTGGAACAACCCGAAGGGTTTATTGTTCCAGGACAAGAGAAGAAAGTTTGTTGACTTATATAGTCACTCTATGGCTTAAAACAAGCGCCAAAACAATGGCATGCTAAATTCGACCAAGTCATATTGTCGAATGGTTTTAAGATTAATGAGTGTGATAAATGTGTATATATTAGGAACACTCATAATGGTTTTGCCATTTTGTGCTTATATGTAGACGACATGCTTATAATGGGCAGCGATAGTGAGGTTGTTAAGGCAACCAAACGCATGTTCACAAGTAAATTTGATATGAAAGATATGGGGGTTGCAGATGTTATTTTAGGAGTTAAAATCCATAAGACATATGGAGGATTAGCTCTATCACAATCCCATTATATTGAGACGATTCTTGGAAAGTGCAAGAATCTAGATATTATACCAGTAAAGACTTCGATAGATGTTAATTTACATCTTTCAAAGAATACTGGTGAAAGCAAAGCTCAAAATGAGTATGCTAGTATACTAGGCAGTCTTATGTATGTAATGAACTATACTAGGTCGGACATAGCTTGTGCTGTGAGCAAGCTAAGTCTATTTACAGTTAGTCTAAATGAAAATCATTGAAAAGCCATGAAACGTTTATTGGGCTACTTAAAGCATACTCAAGACTATGCTTTGCATTACACAGAATATCTGGCGGTAGTTGAAGGATACTGTGATGCAAATTGGATAACCAGCACTAAAGACACAAAATCGACAAGTGGATATGTATTCACACTTGGTGGGGCGGCAGTGTCTTGGAAATCATCCAAACAAACTTGTATTGCTAGATCCACTATGGAATTAGAATTTATTGCTTTGGATAAAGCCGATGAAGAAGCAGAGTGGCTTCGAAATTTCTTGGAAGATATTCCTAATTGGCCTAAACTAGTGCCCGCTATATGTATACATTGTGACAGTCAAGCGGCAATAGGAAGGGCAAGGAATGTCATGTATAACGGTAAGTCTCGACACATACGTCGAAGACAAGACATAGTAAGACAACTTCTTTCTAGTGGAATTATCACCATTGACTATGTGAAGTCAAAAGATAATGTTGCGGATCCATTGACAAAAGGCCTAACTAGAGAGATGGTTGCGAAAACATCAAGGGGAATGGGTTTAAGGCCTATAAACAAGTCATCATAGCAAAAACTCTACCTAGTTAACTGGAGATCCCAAGATCTAGGTTCAAAGGGACAACTAAGTTACGAAGACAGTGTAAAGTACTGTCAAATTTTTTACTCATTCCCGGATGACGGCAGTACTAATATGTGAATGTTAAGCAAAAGCTTTTAATGATTCCGAATTGAGTATGTGATATACTATATGTTCAGAAATCACCTATGTGAGTGTGAAGTGAGGGCCGCTTCTATGAGAATTGAAAAAAGGCCGAATTCTCTAAAATACTAATGAGATCAGGCGGTGTTCATGGCCAAAACGAACACAACAGTGAGAACCAATTTTGTTCGAGAAATAGTTGTATGATTTCTGTTGTCTAGGCTTACACTAAAGGTCAACAGTTCAAAGACATCAAGTCTACTGATTGACCGAGTAAGTCCGATAGGTTTCACTAAGGAAAGTTCAAAGTATCAGACTACTTATCCTGATGCAACGTTTTCTCATGGAAAAATCACACATTGCATCTCATGCATACACGAAGAGTCTTGATATCAGAACTTTTCATTCATGTGGGGGATTGTTGGGATTTTGACATCAAAATCCCATAGATTTGAATGAAAAGTGTGTGGATGAAAGTGTCCCACATAGAATAGAAGAGATATGGAAGATGGGTTCAAATAGTTGAGCCTCTCAAATGGGTTTGGGCCCCAAGGGGTACCCCACTTTTGTGGAAGAGAGAGGACTTATGCCAAGCTAGGTCGGTCCCCGCGCGCACGCGCGCCGTCGCCGCCCGTCCGACCAGCTCAGTTCGGTTTTAGGTCCACCCTCTATCGGTTTTTTATTTTTTCCGAATAGACACGTTGTTTAGAATTGATTTATTTACTATTATTATCATTTTTTGGACAAACAAACATGTCTGTTCGTGAGGTTCGGTTCGCCCAAACGAAAACCGAAGCCCTTTGCGACTGTTCACGAACCGAACCGGTTCAAGTGAACCTTCGCGGCTGTTCATGAACCCTTGTAACTCTTTATTTTCACCACTTAATTATGACCGAACAGTCAGTTCGGTAATGACACTCTTCGTGACATCGGCATTCCCGCGAAACACTTTCCCAACACACTCTATGCATATTCACTTTATCATCGTCATTTTGTGCGATTGTTCTGCGAAATTACGTTCGAAGGAGTCCCTCGAATACGTACTGCTTCGGAGGAACGAGATCCGTTCTATCCCGAGAGACGATTGTTCAATATCTTTGGGTACTGATTGAGGGGCCAAATTCGTCTTAAGGACACGACTTTATTTCGTTGGGCTCGGATCAACATTTTGCTTATTTGGTTATACTACTTTCAAGTTAGTTTTTCCGATATTTGATTTCAATTTATGATATACGAACTTAGTCGGACAACATGCTTCAAATCCACTTAGACATGGCCCGTGGCAAAGACTGGTTTTTAAATCAAAAACACGTTTCTTGTGTACTGTAGCATATAATCACTTTACTGAAGTTGCTTGGCTTGGCTTTGGCTTAGCTTGTTTCTCTGCACTAGTAGTTGAATCGTTTGGTAAAATATATTTTTCTCCAATTTGAGCCGACAACTATGATATAATGGATTAAACCACCGTATAAAAGGGAAAATAAAGCATTTTAAACTTACGGTATAGACATGAAAGTGCCTGAATCATTCTTCTTCTCAGTCCAAAGCCTGTGCAACTCTTTAATGGCAATATCCGTCATCGAGGCCACTACGGGGTTGAGCAATGACTTGATCCTCCCTTTAGAGAGTAGTTCCAAGGTGGAGATTTTCCTCGCTTTGCGCCAATACGGACTGTAAGGAGCCAACCCAAAAATGGCATAGTTGTAGCCAATAACCTCAGTGGCTAATAGCTGTGGACGAGACGCGAGGGTGAGGTCGTGCTTGGTGTAACATTCTTTGGCTATCTCAGAATTGCTAACCACTACGGCCGGAAACAACCTGAGCCTGACGGCGAAGATTGGCCCTTGCTTGTCAGCCATGGATGCGAAGGTCTTGTGAGGAAGACGGGATCTTGCTAGCCTGGGCAAATGCCCTATGACGGGCCATGCGCCTGCAACTTCTGGTGGTGTTTTGAGCTTGCGAGACGACTTGATTTGTAAAGAACATGGACAGATAGGATGAGGATAGTTAGGATCACTCTATACAAGTTGGTGAAGTTCAGGTCTTGAAAAAAAGAAGTTCAGGTCTTGAAGCAGAAAGTCCATTTGCAGTGGGTTCATCACTGAGTTGTGTGCTGTATATCTGAAGGAAGAGCATATGACTTATATACCTCCTAGGATTATTGATTAAAGTACAACTAATTACATATTAGGGTCCAACTGTGCTTGTAAAATATATTTTGAGATTGAATCCGATTGAATAAACATGTTCCAAATTAAAATGAGCAAATCTGGTCGTATAAATAAAGTCCAAGCTTGCCCTTTGATTTTGTATGTTCTTGGGTTAATATCACGAAAAATTCCAAACTGGTATACTTGTGACAAATTAATCCCAAACTAATTTTTTGATCATTAAAAATCCTAAACTGGTACACCGTGATAATTTTACCCTTCGCTAGTTTTTATTAAATTTTACCGTCAAATTTCTGAGTTGAATGACATGTGGCAATTGATGGGTGTATCGATTTGGATTTTACCCTCCGTTTGTTACAAATATACTAATTTGTGATTTTCCGTAGTATTAATTTAATTTAACGGTTGACCCCACTCGGACACCTTATGTCCTTGTTAGGTCGATGCGTGCTTTTGGCATTACATTGTACATGGTGTTTTTGAAAAGTAATACAATTTCTTACCTTTACAAAAAAAAATTTAATTTAACAGAGGGTAAATTTATCACAAATGTATCAATTTATGATTTTTTATGGTCAAAATATTAATTTAGGATAAATTTATCATAGATGTATCAGTTTAAAATTTTTATATTATCAAAAAAATTAATTTATAATAAATTTATCATGAACGTACTAATTTGAAATTTTTGATGATATGAACTTTTGTTTCTGCATTAATTTCTCTCTGCACCCGCTGCTCGAAGACGAAGAAATCACCAAGAGGCAGTGTTTGTTTTCTTCCCGCACATAAATTGACACTTCACTTTCGTTGTTCTTACACCATGTGTCACATGATAGGAGATATGACGTGAGGTGCTAGAGAAATGGAAGAAGATGAGGAACGAGGGCTTTGCTTGTCTCATTCTATTTGCACGTTAATCGAAGGCGACCCCAAGCAATAATGATTAATGAAAGTTGATTTTCATCCTCTCATCCTTTCTGTCGACTGCCCCAACAAAGGAGAAAGAGAAGTCTGGTTATTGTGAAAGTTGGCTTTGCGGGGAGCCTCTTTGGGTATGAGGAAAGGCGTGAGCAGGGTGACTTGCGTGAATATTCTTCACGTTGATTTTCTCATTGCAATTACACCATGTAGTGATTTAGCCATTTAAGTTCTTGTGATTAAAATTTGTGTAATTTTTTTAGTGAGATTTCATTAGGAATTATAAGAAGCTAAATCCTGAGTGGGTTATTAAGTATAATTGAGAGTTAAGAAATACTGAGAAAGCGATTGAGTACTCGAGTAATTGTAATATCCGTTATGTCTCTTGTTTTTATAGTGAAATTATGTACTGCTCTTCTTATAAACTGATGCGAGAGCATCTAACTTAACTCCATCAATAAAGTCAGCACCATCGATGCTCATTCAATAGAATTCGATCATAACTTGATTCAGCGGGTCATCGATAAATAGATCATCAATTAATGGAATAATCGATTATTCTCGGTAAGACTCTTGTCGATAAACTGACAAAGCCAAAGATGAGGCTTTTCTCTTATCGATTTTATCAGTAAGACTCTTGTCGATATGACTATCTTGCCATTCAGAAATCCAATATCTTCTCGACAAGATTAGTAGCTTATTTCAATACGGATTGATAACATATCGATGGGAAGATGTTCTAAGTAAGTTCCTATGACATATGCTGACTTAATGAGGCAGTTATCATCTCATCAAGGCTGAAGCACGAATTTTGGGAGATTAGGTGAAAGGCTTAAGATTTCAAGTCTCCATGTGCCATCGATGATTTGCTTAGTTCTTAGGTCTTAATTGTTTTGTGTCTCAATGGTCAAAGTCCTTAGTTCTAGGTATTTAATGCTTTCTAGTTCCTAAGTCCTTAAATAGTTGGGTAGTTCCAATGTCTTTTAATGTTTGGTTATTTCCTATGTCCTAGTTTCCCTATAAATAAAGGAGAGTCCTCCATTGTAATGCAAACTAGACTTCGTTGAATGAGAATACAAAGAGATTTTCCTCTAATTGAGCGATTATCTTTGGAGAGTGGATAACTCCTAAATCGGTTTCTTTATCCTTGAAGAGTGGATTACTCCTCGGTGGTGAGCCAAGAAGCACTTTATCCTCGGCTGGTGGATTCTCTATAGGCCCTAATGGTGAGCTTCTCCTATCCCGAAGTCATTTATCCTTGGTGTTGCGACCCTAAAAAATTTTGTCAATTTCTCAGGCTAATGGATTATTAAGATTAATCTTAACTCGGGCCCTCCCAAGCCCCACCAATTCGCAACTTAGGGTTTAAGTCTTTAACATGCAAATATTTTCATACTTGGAGTCGCCACTAATCAATTTGTGGTAGGCTGATTAGAAACCTAAATAAAACATAGGGATATATGTTTTATTTCTACGAACCAGAGATTCTAAGCCCGGGGACTTGATTACGCTAGATCTAGTCTAACGACCTTTCGGTACCTTTTCATTTCAAAGATATTTTGGCAGGCAATTTGGATCCATTTTAACTGAGTTACTAACATGTGAGGTGTTCATGCGGGTGCGCAAACCACCAATTTAACACTCAGGAAAGCGTTAAATAAATCGCGAGATCGAAAGAATTACTTACCTCGAACCAACGCAAGCATCTGCATTATTAGCTAGAAAATCACATCAATCAATCTAATATGATTTCTAATTAACAAGCAATTCACTCAATTTCTTTCTTTTGGATTTCCATTTATTTAAATGAAATATAATCTACATGCAATGACGTGCAAAAATGACATACGAATAATGCAATCTAACATGTAAATTATATGTCATGCGACGACGTGATCTAATTCTAATGACGGGCAAATAATTATTTTTGGTATTTTCTGATGAAATTCGGAATAATAAAAATGCCTAAAATAACATGCAACCTAATGACTTTCTTTTTGGGATTTTTGATTAAAAATTCGAAATTATAAATTACTTAAATTAAAAATGCAATCTATCCTATTAAAACATGAAACAATTAATTTTTTTTTGGGTTTTTTATGAAAATTCGGAATAATAAAATAACATAAATAATCTATTAAGATTAGAATATTACTTAATTTAAATTAGGAAATAGATCATCTCAAGTCCTAATTTAAATTAAATAACTACTCTATCTTCTAGATATATTTAGGATTCCTAGACATGCAAAAACTCTAATTTAAATCTAATTGATATTTTTTTGAATTTTCTGTTTTTGAAAAGGAAAGCAATCAAACAAAGATAGCAACCACATTCAAACCAACCACGCGATTCGTCAAATTTGTTTCAAACTCGGATTAGACACAAAAATCAAACTATCGGTCATATCTATAGGGTTATAGATATCGACGGAAAGTCGATCATTCAAGTTTGGAAAGCTAATGAAATTTATTATCGTATCCAAATAATTATGGATAGGATAATAATTTCCTGTATCGCCGCGTATTGTACATTAGGGATAAGGTCGAATAGTCGTCCAGATACGTTGCTAAATTAGGAAATTTTCCTAATTTGAATATTTTTGAACATTGCAGATATATCAAGCATTATCCTAAGCTATCTAGCAAATTGACACGATATCCATGCAATATTCAAACACTCAAACTAGGAAATTTAATATTCTGAAAATTATCGGATAATAATCTTACCTAATTTAGATAACTCCCGAATTTGAATCGAGGTTGGGATTGAGCTCGGGCTTGCGGATCGGGATCGACGACGTCGGTGACGGGATGGCGTCGACAACACGATAGATCACGGCTGCACCGACGGGGCTGTTCCGGCGAGCTCGGCAGGGGATGCTCCGACGGCTTTAGGTACTGTTCCAGTACGGTGACAGCGACAATGGACTGTGGACATCCGGCGAGGTCGCCGGCGGGAGGCTGTAGCGGCTGTGGAAGCACGGTGAAGCTACTGTGGGCGACGGTGGTTGGTTGCTCCGGCAAAGGGGGGCGTCCTGGCGGGGCAAGGCACTCTTCGGCAGCTGTGCAGAGGAGCTAAGGCGGCGCGGCAAGGAGGCGTGACAGCGAGGGAAAGGACGCGGCGGCAAAGAGGCGGACGCCGGCGAGGAGGCTGAGGCGTTGGAGCGGTGACCGTCGAGAGGCAACACGGGCGGTGGAAGCGGGACGGCGGCGCAGCAGTTGAGGCGTGGCAAGGCGTCGGTGCAACGGGCAGCTCCGGTGGCAGCAAGGCAAGGCAAGCTCGGACGGGCGATGGCGCACGGCAAGGGGCGCGGTGGTGGCGTTATGCTGGCCGGCCTCTTCTCTCTCTCTCTCTCTCTCTCTTTCTCTCACTTTCGAACGTGTTCTAAAAAAAATTCTAATATGAATTCTGTGTTGTCCTCCCCTCTAAAATTCTGACCTAATGACATATTTATAAGATTAATCTAGGTCAGATTAGATGGGCTTAATGTCCTAATGGGCTTAGGCTTTAATTAACATTTAAATGGCCTGAATTAACTTGGGCTGAATTAAGCTCAAATTAAAACGACCAAGCCCGTTCGTATCGAAATTCCCGATCCTTGCATTTCTAAGCAAACTGAGTTTTGTTCGATGAAATTTAAGCTCATTCGCCACCGCTAATTTGATGTAAAAATATGCAATTAAACTAAATGAACTTAAATTATATGTTATGCAATTTAAATATTTTTGTTTAGGGGTTAAAATTTAATCCCTAATTTTCTATACAAACTACACTAAATGTTTGGTAAAATTTAGGTGTCAACAGCTGCCCCTCTTTGAAGGTGAGCTCGCAGAGGTTGCATGCAAAGATTAAATGATAACTAAATTTCAACCATGCAAATGTAATGAATGTTGTTTTTGTCGGGATTATGAGTCCCATTTTGAAATGCATTAAGAAATGATGCATGCTGACATGAAAGGAAAACAATACCTGGAATTACTTACCTGACTGGTGTGAGATAATGCAATTAGGGGCATGACTTTGATTTTGTATGTTGTTTGGCAAATGTCTGGGCTCGGTCCCATAAGTATTGCCTGATGAACTGTTGATGAACTTCGGTGATCTGCAATTAAGTCAAAACACACGAAGAAAGCTCGACGTGCTCAATCATCATCTGGGTTCGTGAGAGCAGTTTTTTTAGAAAGAAAGATAAAAAAAAATGTAAAAACGTTCCGACCTTTACAAACTACCTATATATCTCCATAGGTATTTGTAAAGATTTGGTCGCTGCGCCTATACATCGCCATAAGTGCGTCACGGGGGAACTCAAGAGGATATTCTGACCCTTATAAGATACCTATACATCTCCATAGGTATTCATAAGGATTTGGCCGCTTCACCTATATCCTTGACTCATAAGTGAGTAGCGGGGGAACACCTGGGGTTGAAGAATATTCCGACCTTTAAGATATCTATACATCTCTATAGGTATTCATAAAGATTTGGCCGCTTTACCTATATCCTTGACTCATAGGTGAGTAGCGGGGGAACATCCGGGATGGGGAGAATATTCCGACCTTTATAAGACACTTATACATCTCCATAAGTACTTATAAAGATTTGGCCGCTGCGCCTATATCCTTGACTCATAGGCACATCGCGGGGGAATATCTCGAGATTAAAGAAGTATTCCGACCTTTACAAAATATCTATACATCTCCATAGATACTTGTAAAGATTTGGATGCTTCACCTATATCCTTGACTCATAGGCATCTAACGGGGGAATCTTCTCGAGATTGTGAAAATTTGTGATTTGGTGAACAAGGGGGCTGGCCCAAGTGTTCAAGGGTTCCTTGACAAAGTACCTGGACATCATCGGAGGTACCTGAAAAGGTTTGATCAATAGACACCTAAACATCTTCAAAGGTATCTAGAGATCGCAACAAATTGATTCAATATGGGGCCTGACGATTGCTCGAACAGGTTAGGGATACCTAGATAGTCATAGGCATCCAAGGGATAGAGATATACTTACCTGGCGATATCTCCAACTCTAAAGGTGTGTCTCCTGCTAGACACGGTTTTAAGGAACATGTAATATGCATTCGCACACATATACACATGTACTATGAATTCAACTGGTTTTTATGCACGATGGTTTTGTCAAATCGGTATTACAAACTCCGTTGGGGAAAAATCATGACAAGACAATCCTAACTCCAAATGGGTGTCTTGAAAATGTCGAATGAGGAACTTCCGATTCGAAAGGGCTTTTCTCTCATTCTCATCAAAAAGGCTGATTTACTGAGAATCACTCTATCTCATCATCATGTCGACAAGGGTCCGAGTATTCTCACAAGTGGTACGACCTTACCAATCCAAGAGGTCTTTGCCAAGACTGTAACATGAGCTTGGTCAATGGTTTAGCAAAGGGGACTTTTCGAGTCGAGGCTATTGAAAGAAAATACTTGACAATTATCTCCGGGTTTACAAGTTAAGAATCCTGCAAAATGAGATAGAAATGGACTTGCTCGCACTTCTTCGAGCTAAGCTTATAAACATCTGAAATTCTACGTTAATTCAAATGCCCTAATCTGAAGAGACTTTGTAAAGGATGTAACGTAGGCTAGGCTCATGGGTTGAGAAATGAATGGATCATTAGACTCAAAATGTGTATAATTTGGGTGAATAGGTTGGTGATCATCTTGGCATTGTCACTGCTCTTCTTCTTCACCAGAGATTTTCTTCTCGGTAAATGCTCTATTGGCTTCGAAAGTTCATTACTTGATTCCTTTGAGACTACTCGACTGGGGATTTTGACATGTCATATCCTGACATTTTTATTGGGCATTAGCCTTGCTTTTACCAGGCACACTGCTTTTTCTTGCCCCTTTTCTCTTTCTTTTTTTTTTTGACATACACTGCTTACAGTGTAAACACTGGCTAGCTAATCTGACTGAACGACTTGTCATTGGAACCTTCAAGGATCTTCATCTCTTATCGGCATTCTGGATGTGCTGCTTGAACAATGACAACTTTTGCCCTGCCCCAGTGTGGGGGGATGATCACCAACTAGGTTTGTATGAAATGAATTTACAGGCTCAATTGGGCTTAGCAAAGGATAAAATGTGTGTAGGATAGAGAAAGAAATGCTCTTCGTCATCCTAAAGCACTTGAACTTCGTATGAATTCATCTGAAAAAGCAACACTCGAAGATTGATGCAAATAAGAGCAAGAAAATTTCTACACATTTTTCACCACGATGCTAATTTACCTCCGGTTTGCCCTGATAAGGGGTGGTTCTTGACAGGGGTAATTTGAATGAATTTCTCCAAGTGTTTAGGCTCAAAGTGGCGAAACAAGGGATAACCTATATTGTTTAAGGTGGAGAAATGAAATGTCCCTTGTCATTTCGGTCATCGTACCTTTTGCGAGAGAACTCTTTACCTTGCCGATATGAAATTTTTCCACTCAACTCACTGGGGATTAGTACATGGGACTGTGTATAGGATATGGTTTGCCTTCCATCACCCCGATGTACCACATTCGACATACTCAATTCATTCCACATGAGTTATCAAATTGTGGTGAATAAACTTCCCTTTTGAAATCGACAATACTAATTGACAGAATAATCACGCAAAAATTAAAGTCAATGCAAACATCTTAACTTGAAATTGATTGAATTCATTTATTGATAAGTGAAATGTTTGCAATTCAGGAGTATAAAATCAGATACTGAAAAATTTTTACTGCAAAATGATTTTATCAAGGATAATACATCTTCACAGCGTCAGAATTAACAGGATTGGAGAACTCACGACCATCCATTTCCGCGAGAATCAGAGCACCTCCGGGAAGCACCTTCTTAACCACATATGGACTGATGTAGTTTGGAGTAAATTTACCTTCGGGAACGGGAAAAATTGGCAGCACCTACCTTAGGACTAGATCATTTATCTCGAAGTGTCTCAGACGCACCTTTTGGTTGAAGGATCTAGCTATCCTTTGCTGATAGGTTTGACCGTGACAAATGGCTCTCAATCGCTTTTCATCGATTAAGTTCAACTGCTCGTGTCTTTGTCGCATCCATTCTGCTTTAGACAACTCCACTTGGGATAAAACTCGGAGGGAAGGGATCTCTACTTTAATGGGCAGTACTGCTTTTATGCCATATACCAGAGAAAAAGGGGTTGCACCGATAGAGGTTCGGATGGAAGTTTGATATGCCATTAGTGCAAATGGCAATCTTTCGTGCCAATCACGATAGTTTTCAGCCATTTTGGCCAGGATCTTCTTGATGTTCTTGTTAGCAACTTCGACTGCTCCATTCATCTGTGGACGATAGGGAGACGAATTCAGATGTCGGATCTTGAACTCATTGAACAATTGATCCATGAATTTGTTGTTCAAATTCGTCCCATTATCGGTGATAATAACTTCGGGGACGCCATAACGAGTGATTATGTCTCGCCTAATGAATCTTACAACATTCTTTGCAGTAACATTGGCATAAGACGCGGCTTCGATCCATTTGGAGAAATAATCAATCGCCACCAAGATGAATCGGTGTCCATTCAATGCCTTGGGATTGATTGGGCCAATCACATCGATGCCCCACATTGAAAAAGGCCATGGCTTGGATAGCTGATGTAATTCCGTGGGGGGAACATTTATCTTATCCCCGTGAACTTGACAGCGATGGCACCTTCGAACATGCTGGATGCAGTCACTTTCAAGACTGAGCCAATAATAGCCCATCCTCATGATCTTCTTGGCTAACATGTGGCCGTTCATATATAGACCACATATCCCTTCGTGTACTTCTTGCATGATTGTAGTAGCTTTAGCTACGTCTACACACCTTAGCAGAATCGAATCATAGGATCTCTTGTATAGCTTTTCACCACTGACGAAGAATTTCAAAGCCATTTTCATTATGTACTTCGTGTCAGCTGAAGTGCTTCCTTCAGGAAATTCTTGTCTCTGGATGTAACCCATGATATCGTAATACCATGGCTTTTCGTCGAGTTCTCCAGTCACAATCATACAGTAAGCCGGTTTCATTAAGACTTTGATCTTCAAGGGTTCTACTTCTACTCTACCGGTCACTTGCAACATAAATGATAATGTAGCTAGTGCATCAGCAAACTGATTGTGGGATCTTGACAAGTACTCGAAAGAAATGTCTTCGAATTCCTTTATGATTTCTTCAAGGTATTCATGATACGGCACTAGCTTGGTGTCTCTCGTCTTCCACTCCCTTACAGTTTGAAAAATAATCAGAGTGGAATCACCAAACACTTTCAACTTGGTTATCCCCATTTTCACTGCGGCTTGGAGTTCGAGGATGCAAGCTTTGTACTCGGCTATGTTGTTGGTGCACGGAAACACCAACTTTGCCGCTACTGGATAATGTTGCCCATCTAGGGATATTAAGACTGCCCCAGTACCGGAACCAGTCAAGTTCACGACTCCATCGAAGAACATGGTCCATGTGTCTTCCTTTATTACTAGAATGCGATCTTCTGGAGAATATCTATCATCATCCGAAACTTCAAGATTTTCGGCTAACACATAAGCAATTACTCAGCCTTTGACTGGCTTCTGTGGCATCATCTGGACATCAAATTCCGAAATTAGAATCTGCCATTTGGTCAGCTTCCCTACCAAAGCCGGTTGATCAAGTAAATACTTGATAGGATCATTCTCAGTCACCAGCAAGGTCTGGTGATGCAATGTATATTGTCTCAGCCTATGCAGCACCCATACTAGTGCAACGCAAGTCTTCTCGGCTTCAAGATAGTTTAATTCCGAGACGGTGAACTTCTTACTCAAGTAATAAATAGCTCGCTCTTTTCCATCTTCGGGATCTTTCTGGGCTAGCATCGCTCCCAAGGACTCACTATGAATAGTGAGATAAAGGATCAAAGGCTGTTCCGGCACTGGAGGGACTAGCACTGGTGGTTTCATCAAGTATTGCTTCAATTCACTAAACGCTTCCTGGCAACTATCGTCCCACTCCACTTGAGCATTCTTCCTTAAAAGTTTGAAGAATAGCTTAGTTGTTTCGGAAAGCTGGGAAATGAAACGAGCTATGTAGTTCAATCTGCCCAGGAGGCTTCGTACTTCTTTTATGGTCAATGGGGGTCGAAGCTCACATATAGCCTTTATTTTGGAAGGATCAACTTCAATGCCTTTACTGCTTACTACGAACCCAAGTAGTTTGCCCGACGTCGTCCCGAATATGCACTTGGCTGGATTGAGACGGAGTTTAAACTCACAGAGTCGGTCAAACAATTTCTTCAGGGTATCAACATAACTCTCTCCGGGTCGAGACTTGGCAATCATGTCATCGACATATGTCTCGATCTCCTTATGCATCATGTTATGGAAGAGGGTCACCATTGCCCGTTGATACGTTGCCCCGGCATTTTTAAGATCGAAGGGCATGACCTTATAGTGGAACGTCCCCTAAGGAGTGATGAACGTTGTTTTCTCCTTATCGCTGTCCTTCATTCTTATCTGATTATAGCACGAGAAACTATCTATGAAGGAAAACAGTTCGAATCCAGCAGTACTATCTACCAGAACGTCTATGTATGGTAATGAGAAATCGTCTTTAGGGCTAGCCTTGTTCAGATCGCGATAGTCGATGCAAACCCGAACTCGTCCATCTTTCTTCATGACTGGCACGATATTGGCCACCCAAGGTGGGTATTGGGTGACTTCGATGAATCCTACTTTTAAGAGATTCATGACTTCTTCTTCTATTTTCTTCGAAAGCTCAGGTTTAGTTCTTCGTAGCCTCTGTTTCTTAGGTGGGATGCCAGGATTAGTAAGCAAGCCGTACTCCACAATAGACGAGTCTAAACCCAGCATATCGGCGTACAACCAGGCAAAGATATCCTGGTAAACTTTCAGCAATTGGACCAGGCGTTTGGCTTCATCTTTGGGAAGGGTTGCCTCTATCTTCATCTCCATGGCTTCTCCGGAATCACTCAGGTTGATGGTAATAGTTTGATCTACCGTCAGGACTTTAGGTCTTTCATGATGCTCTAGGTCGCGCTGAAGGTCTGAGGAATCGTCGAGTTTGTTGGTATCATCGAGATCAGGCTCAGCGGCGCATAATTCATCGGATTTGACCGTTCCCATGCCCTCATGTATCGTAAGATTGCCCCTGAAACATAAAGTAACGAATTCAGAAGGACAAACAGGGCTAAACATTACATTTTTTTTGTAATTTTTTAAAAAATTTTCTGTGTTTTTGATTTTCTGAAATTCATTTCGAAAAAGGTTTTAACACGAGGAAACATGAAGAAGCCTAGGCCTCAGAGTTCTCCTTGGACTATATTTTCTTTTATCGGTTGGATATCATCACCGGGCTGATTTGATATACCTCAACATGCCCTCAAAAACTGAAAACAACTTGTAATCTCATTGATGATTTCGAAATGAATTACATTTATTGAATGGAAATTGCAACAATCAAAACCTAGAAACGGAAATGAAAAGCAGCATCCGAAACGAAGCAAGTCCTAAAAAGTAGTAAAAATTCCCATGCAGGGGAAGTGTGCGAAAAATTAAAGGTTTTACTCTTGTGGGCCAGTGCTCATTCCCTCTAACGGTCCTTCTTCGATAGCTCCGATGAAGACGTCATCGAACAGGGCAGTGATTCCCTCTATTGCATCATCGGGGTCTTCTATCTTTAGAGACGTTGGATCATCCATACCTCCCTATCCGTCAGGGACAATGTCACGGGGATCAACATAGAAGCTCAGGGGCGCCGAGTATTTCACATAGTAATCAAACTTGCCGCTCGGTTGCCCCAGAGTATCGATCACTTCTTTCTCTTCGTGCATCATCCTGGCAGGACCAGAGAATGTGGTGCGGATGTGTGGAAGCAACCTACCACGTCCAAGCTCTTCATTGTTCGAACCTTAATTGGATTGCTGTCTATTCTGCTCAACTTCTCGACCTCGACCTCGACCATATCCACGTCTCTCATTATTTGGCGCAGTTGACCCCTGATATCTCAATCCAGAAGTGCGGGGTCTTTGAGAAACTTCGACCGGTCGGCGGATACCTTGACCATCCCTGCCAAGGCCTTCGCCTGTATTAAAGCCCTGAGATACCATTACTCTTCCAACCATTACTGCAACATTTGACACCTCGGGAACGGGCGGTGATGATCCTCTAGCCGCATGAATAGTCGACACGAGCTCAAGCAACTGATAGCTCGATTCAATTTTGCAATCCGGCTTGACATAGGGGATAGCCGTTGCATGACAAATCGGGTGTTCTTCTTCACCGTGTACCGTGATTAACTTTCTCTCCACCACAAACTTCACTTTCTGATGTAGACTGGACGGGACGGCTCCAGCAGTATGAATCCATGGACGACCAAGCAGAAAATTGAATGCAGTGGGAATGTCCATAACTTGGAACAAGATGTTGAACGTTGTCGGTCCTATCTGTATGTCGAGGTGGATTTCTCCCATCACTTTTTTCTTCGTTCCGTCAAAGGCTCGCACGAAGGTCTTTGCGGAATTAATCCTCGAAGGATCTACCTTGAGGCGGTGTAGAGTCGCCAAAGGGCAGATGTTCAAGGCCGAACCGTTGTCGATTAACACCCGGGCCACGTGCGAAGCCTTGTATTTGACAGAAATATACAAAGCTTTGGTATGTCCTCTGCCTTCTAGAGGGAATTCCTCATCCGAAAAGGCTATAAGATCCTTGAGGAGTATGGAACCCATAAATTCTTCCAGTCTCTCATGATCGATCGTCTCAGGCACGTAGACTTCACTTAACACTTTCATCAGGGTCTTTTGATGTTTGACCGATGTCTGGAGGAGTTCAAGCAGAGAGATTTGTGCAGGCATCTTGCGCAGCTGCTCGACTATATTATACTCACTAGCCTTGATCACAGCCAGGAATTCCTTAGCTTCTTCATCGGTGACAGGCTTCACAAGTTGGGTATTAGCTTGGCCATAGGTACGTCCAGATCTGGTGACTAAGTCGACGTCAAGACTGTAGGATCAAGGGACTACCTTATCGTCGGAGTACTCATAAGGTTGAGGTATCTCGATCACAATTCCTTCATGAGCTGTAGGCGTGTTTATTGCGATCTCTTTGTCATCGGTTGCGTCTTCGAGCGAAGGCATATCTTCAGGCAAAGGATCGAGCTTGTCCTTCCCGGTGTTCAACGTAGCAAATTCTTCATCTCAGTTAATGACGACCTCGGAGATAGTGAAAACGATACCCGTATGGTCGGCATAAACAATCATCCCAGCTTCTACCATTGCTGAGATTCTTTGTCTCATGATGGCCAGGGGAATGGTCTTATTACTTGGGTAACACCCGGCTTTCACCAACTCGCCGTAGACCTCAGTAGTGTTCACCTTGACATTCTTGATTCGGCCAGCATCGAAGCTGAAAACGGCATTCACATTGCTCGCGTGATCGGGGAGCGGGTTACTCTGAACATTTGGCTTGGCGGGTTGGAACGAAAACGCCTTCGTGTCTAGGAGATTTTGGATTCGGTGCTTGAGGGCGTAGCAATCGTCGGTTGAGTGCCCCAGTTCGCCCATATGATAATCACATTTCTTTGACAGGTCGAAGTTGTAGAATTGCTTAGAATTAGGCCGCTTTGGCTCGGAGGTTAACAAGCCTTTCTTTCGGAGCACAGCCAATACTTGAGATAACGATCCAGGGAGGGGGGTGAACTACCTCTTATTGTTCCTCCTCTGAAAAGATTGACGACCCGTATTTTGTTGCAGAGCTTCTGCTACTTGAATTGCCGAGGCGGGATTAGTATTCCGCCGGCTCGGTTGGTTATACGTCACATTCACTTCAGCTGCTGGTTCTTTCTCCTTCCTTGCACCGAATCTTTTGGTCGACGAAGAAGGCTCCACAAACCACCCATCCTTTAACCCTATCTCAATCTGTTCGCCTATGGGGATGAGTTGGTTGAAGTTATCAGCCGGAATGGCCACCATTCGATTACGGTACTCGAACGAGAGGGTCTTGATGAACATCCTTTTTAATTCACTATCAATAGGCTCCGGGACAACCTGAGCAGCTAGATTCCTCCATCTGATGGCATAATCCTTGAAGGACTCGGTCTTTTTCATCTGAGCATGCTCAAGGTCATCACGAGTGGGGGTGATGTCCGTTATGAACCTGTACTGCTTTAGAAATGCCTCGCTGGCCTCCTTCCAGGTTTTGAGGCCATTTATCTTCTTCATGAGATACCAGATTAGAGCAAAACTCGTCAAACTGGCTTGAAATGCATGGATCATCAGGAGCTCATTGTCAACATACGAGGTCATCTGTACGTGGTACAACTGCAGGTGGGCTTTTGGACATGTGGTGCTATTGTACTTGTCAAAGTCCGGCATCTTGAATTTCTTCGGGATTTTGATCTGTGAGTACAGGGACAGATCGATCGAGGGCGAGTCTTGTGAACCCTCCAGCTGCTTCACTCTCTCTTCCAGTTTATTGACTCGCTCATCAGGTTTATGTTTGTTGACAATGATTTGGACGGGGTCATCTTCCAGATCGGGAATATCATCATTTTCCTCGACATCAACATTATTTCCACTTATATGCTTCAGGACTGATGCTTCAGGGGGTGCCGGAACAAGGATCGACCGAAGGGTCTTGATCTCAGCAGTCATTTGTTGCATTGCAACAGCAAGTTGCTTGATCTGGTCTTCTATACCGACAACACGCTCCTGCAACTCGATTTGATCGGCCATTCTAGTTCTTGACCATGTGCAAATAGGCGATCGTGATCGGTCCGTAGTTACCTAATTTCAGAATCAAACAAGGCATATAGAAGTGGTAAGCAAAAATCACACGCCGATCCATAACATTGGTCTAACCGCTTTGAATTGAAAAGACCTCTTTATTGAAATGGTGAAAATTTTTACATCGACTAATGACTTGAAATCAAACTAAACTAAAGACAAATGACTCAATTCCTAAACAACTTTAAAAGACCGAAATTAAAATGAAAATGGAAAAACAACTTCAAGCTTTTTATTTAGCTTGATCTATAGACATATGGGAGGTGACGTCCTTCTTCAGCTGCTCATAAGCTCAAGCTATCTTGGACGCCTTTTCTCGAGCTTCTTCAACTTTCCTTTTGAGGCGGTTATTCTCTGAACGATTGGCGGCTTTGAGAGGCACCTTGGGTATCTTCGGGAGTAACTCCTGTGGGATTTTGTGCTGTCAAATGTACTTAGCCGTTGCAAAGTAGGACTTCTGCTCCCCCTTGAGCTGTTCTTCGGGTCGGGCTATCTTTAAAACACGGCACTTCTTCCACATCTTCTGGAGTTGAGCTAGGATCCCCTCGTGGTCTTCGCTCTCGTCGGAGAAATCGACACGGAGGAGCTCGGGTTGTAACACCGGAAGGATCCCCTAGAGAATCTGGTACTGACGAGACACTCTGGCAGGGTAGTACTTGATTGCGCCAGTAAAGCCCAAAAGTGGCACCGGTCCAGCACCATTACACGTAAGCCGAGCTTCCCCGACATTGAACCAACTAGCATGCCATTGGAAACCTTGGGGTCTAGCGTTTTTCATGAAAATGATCCACTCCAAGTAATGGTAATCAGGTGCGTTTGCTTGTTTTTCTTTATAGCTTAAAATGGGATGACTGGAATCACTGAGTTCGGATATTTTGAGTAAATCGCCACACCCTTTTATGTGAGACAAAAACTAGATTTGCAATAGTTCAAAGGGTGCATGAAATGTTTTGTCAACATTTTGTTTGAATTTGGTGAGAGAAATGAAAGTCTCGGCTAAAATAGTGTTGACAAAATTCTTTTCGAGACAGACTTGCTGGACCAACCATGCGATTGACGGATTGTAACATCCCGAAATTCGACTCGATCTCTGGAATAAATAAAACGAGTATTATTCGATATTTCATTTTCGTAAGTCTCGCCCGGAGCTGATCACTCACGGGATACTGACCAGATGGGGATGGCCAACTAGGAATAGATACGTGGACCAAGGACCCGGTCGCGAGTCAAGCCTGACTTAGGAGAATGACTAGGAAGTATTTTGGGCCAGTGTGAACCGATCATCCGAAACGGATGATTGTGTCATCGGAACTAGTGATAATTCCTCTCATTCCCTCTCTCGAGCTCGCCGCGGTTCGGACAACCCGAGGTCGGTACGTTTAAGTCCTAAACGGCCGCTCGTCAGTAAGAGATTTAGAAATTGGAAATTCGGCAATTCGATCGTGAAATTTAATCCGGACTTCGAGAACGATTTTCGTGAATCTCGGGATAGTTTTTATGAAGACGACGTCAAATTAAGCCAGCCATAGGTGTATAGGACTTGTACGGTCGAAAAATTAGCGATTCGACCCAGTACCGGAATTTAATGTCGGATTTGCCCCTACGCCCTTCCTAATTCCGAAAATTTGAATCCCTAAGACTAGCCCTAGGTGTGACACTTGTCACCCTAAATCTTCCCCATGTATGTCATGATTTTGGCCAAGTCCTCACTCAACCCCTTGGACTTCCCCATACAGAATCATCATCACCCATCATTTCATCACACTCTCTCTCCCTCTCTCTCTTTCCCTCTCTCTCACGCCCTCTCTCCCTCACCGGCGATCTCTCTCTCCCTTCCGGCCTCACGCCGCCGTCCACAACCCGCCGGAACCACCGCCTGCCGGAGCTGCCACCGTGAGCCCCTCTCGCCTCACCGCCACCCGACCGCTCTCTCTCCCTCTCTCTCTCTTCGTCTCTCTCCCTCTCGTTGTTCCCGAGCGGCCGAGACCAGCTCCGCCGTTGCCAGGGCCAGCACCGCCGCGTCGCCGCCGAGCTCGCCGCTGTACCGCCAGCTCGCCGTGCGCCGCTTTTCCTCCTTTCCGTTCGTCCTCTCCCCTCCGGCTGCATGCAAAGGAGTGACGTCGGTCAGCCAAGGGGAAAGGCAGCTCGTTCGCCGCTGTAGCGCGTCGCCGCCGCCGGGACCGTCGCTGCTGCCCCCTCGCCGCCGTCCCCTCCTCCCGGTTGCATGCACGGGTGAACCGCCGACCAGCCGCGCCACCAACCCGCCGTTGCTTCCCTCTTCCTCTCCTCTCCGCCGCGGCTGCATGCAGGGGTGAACCGCCGCCGGAGCTGCCCGCCGCTACACGCCTTCGCCGGTCGCCGCCACTGTGGCCGTCCACTGTCGCCGCCCTAGCCGTTCCTCTCCGTTCTCCATCCGCCTCTCCCTGTTCCGTCCCCTTCGCCGGAACAGACCGCCGCTCGCCGAGGCCGAGCCAATGCCGCCGCGCCGTCACCAGACTGCACGCTGCTCGCCGCCACCGCCGTGCACCGCCGTGGACAACAGCCGCCCGGGGGCCACTCAGCCGCTCGTCCAGCCTTTCCTCGCCGTGAACAGCAGTCCCGCCGGCCTCACACCGCCGCCCGTGGTTGCTGTGAACCGCCGGACCGCCGCTCGCCGCCACCCCTAGGGAAGTGTGCCGCCGGTTCCACCGTTTACCGGTGATTGGCCGCCGTTCCCCGTCGCCCGAGCTTGGATTTGGTGGGTGAAAACCTCTAAACCCTTATTAGGACTATTATGCGTTTTAAACGGGCTTAGGATGTGTTTAGTATTCGATTAGCGTCGGTTAGGACTTATATGAATTTATACGTCATTAGTGGACCTCGGGAATCTATTGGCATGTGACAAAACCGAAATTTGAAGTGGATTAGGGGTCGGGACAATAAGGTTTAGCTGCTGTCCACAATGGGTTTTGAGGACCAATTGCATGATAGATTGAGGATCGAGATGATTGGATTGCCGGGATGGCCGGAATGATTGAATTGTGCGTCGGTCCATCAAGTATGATTAATTGAGTCTACCATGTCGCATGCTCGAGTGACTGACCGTTGTGGAATGTGATTGGTGATTTGTCAATGTACAACATAATGTCGATTACGTCATAAATGCCGACTTCGTATGTGATGCCCCGTGGTGTGGATTGGGCTGAATTAAGCATATAACGTGGATCATGGAACCTGAAATTGTGGTATTGAATTGTGTGGGACATTATGCTGTGGCACATTGCACCAACATTCGTGTGCGAATTGCATGGCTACGCATTGTGCATGCCGAGTATGAGACTGGTGGAAATTATGCGAGAATGCGTGCGTGCCATGGACATGTGATCACCTAATAATGCCCGGACGCGTTTACGCGGGGTTCAGATAATAATTGGCAGTGTGCCGTGTGATCACCTAAGGCCTTCGGGTCGTGGCCTTCGGGTCGTGCCGTCCTCATGCACTTCGGAGCAGGACGATGCCCGGTGTGTCCGGAAGACGACTATCCCGATACTCTACATGGGCTCTGGTTCGTAAGGAGATCGGTGTTGCGCCTGATGCGTTTACGCGGGCTAGAGACACTGGGCCTGGGGCGTCTTTATGCTAGCCATGAAGTGTTGTGAGTGGTCTTCGGATCGGGCCTTCGGGTCGGGCCTTCGGGTCGTGGTCTTCGGATCGGGCCTTCGGGTCGAATTAACAAAATGGGCAATTACGTGTGTTGCATAGTGTCGGGTTATGCAATGAAATCTGCAAGGCATGGTATGGGACGTGCTCAGGTGGATTCCATTTTATATACCGGAACACGAACTGATTCTTATGCTGGAATGCTGTATGATGTAAACTGTGAGCATTGCAAGATAGTGGCATTTGCACGCATATGAATGCATGAGTTAGTGTGCTGAATTGTGTGACTCGGTGATCTATACTTGGAACTGTCACGAAAGGTTTTGAGCATGCATGTGACGTACGCGTGATCGAGGATGCCGCTGGTGAATTGTAATATTATGGGATTATCTAACCTGCAGGGGCATTGAAATGTCGATTTGGGCCTACGGGCCTAAGTCATCCGTGTATGTGTGTGATTTGTTTTACCCGTCAGGAGATGCATGTTAGCCTAATTTAGGTTTAGGAGTTTGCACTCACTGAGATGTGTCTCACGGTTTTTATAACCCAAACTTTCAGACCCGCGTCCATGACGGATCCACCTGTCCCGGTACGTTTTGGGATTCCCCTAGATTACGAGCATATCATGACTACACATCCGGTGGGGAACGGAGAGATGTATTTGAGGCATTACTCTGCGATTAGTGTAGACGTGGGTACGACACATCCTCAGGTTCACGAGTATGTAGCTTGGTGTTTTCGGGACCGTTTTGGAGATGAGTTTGGTCCCCTTCGCACGATGGATGTCCCGTTCACCGTAGAGGGCGAGCTTGACCCGCAGTGCACGAATGGTGAGATTGTGGATTCCGAGATGGATGAGGAGGAGACCATTGGTCCTTTTGCCTGGTACGAGCCCGCCGAAGATGAGGAATTAGGAGGTATAGATCACGAGCCAGTTGTGGAGGACCCAGTGGTGGAGCCAATGGAGGTCGACGAGGCCGAGCCGATGGATACCGAGGAGTCCGAGGAGGAGATTTCCAGCGAGGATTCAGAGATACCCGACAGTTCGTCCGAGTCCGATGGCTCAGACCCGGATTGGATGCCCTAGACTAGGCTTGATTTTCTTTCTACGAGGGTAGACACTTTTTGGACTTAGGACCCTCTGCTGTTGGTTGTTGGCTCTTTCTTGATTGCACCTTATTTCTAATGTCGCTTTCTTGGAACAATGTAAGAATGTTTCTGGTAGTTTTGGTATGGATGTGTACGTTGCCTCAGTTCTCTTTGTGTTACTTCCCTGGTTCTCATAATTATTATGTCAGGGCGTTTTAAATGATTTTATGCTTTTGCTTCCGCATGTGCCTTATGTTCTGCTTTGGGTAACGGGTCGATTACGACGCATCCTGGGACGTCGTACCACTATATCGACCACCGATCGGGGTGTCGCGTGCCGGGGAGGCCGGGGCGTGACACGGATTGCATGCATTCTTGCAGTAAGGAAGAATGATGAACCCGAAAAATGCTAGTAAAAAGATTCTGCATTTTTGGAAAGGTGTGGCTTTTTCAAAACAGTGACTCGGGAATGAAAAAGGACATGACCCACGGTTTGCTTTCAAAACTTTTCCTAGCTCATCTTTTCCGACATTCAAAAATTCTGACAGCATTAGAGTGGAATCGACTCCCAAAGGTGGTGAAACTAACTCTGACTCCAAAGATTTTCCAATGAGCACACTATATTCTTCCAAAGTCGGGGTGAACTCATGCTTACCGAATATAAAGGTGGATGTCTCGGGGCACCAAAAGTGGGCTAATACTCGAACGAGGCCGGTACGGACTTTGACTTCGAGTAGGGGGAGCAACCTTTCGATGTGGCCCTCAATTAGCTTGCAGTTGGTCGGACTGAGTAAATTCCACCAAGCACGGAGCTTGTCCTTAGGAGCATCAAGAATACGGCTGTCTGCCCCTCTCATAGTGTATAGACCAAGACTCACGACCGACCTAACGCCATGGACCGACCAAAGAAAATACGAAAGATAAATAAATTGCCAGATAAAGGTTCAGAACACTTACTTCACCAGGTATGAAAATGGCAATCACAAAGACATGCGTATGAAATGTGAGATTCGATTTTTACCTAGACTCTGGCTTTCAAAGTGGAGACGAGAGGATTACCGAGCTAAATCAGTCATGGTGGTGGTTAAGCTGGGATTCCCCTGACTCCGGCTTAGTCAAAGAACTGACTCGGGTTGCAGGGACGCAACCGTGGTGGGTATTCAATGACACCATGAAAGAAAATTTCAAGACCAAGGAGGATGACCCGTACCACATAGTTTTGGTTGGGGTATCCACTATCTCAGTACCATCCTAAACCTATACCGCCCAAGTCCGGCAGCGGGTAGTGTGTGCGGTGTAGTGTAAATGTAAGGCATACACAGCAGGTTATATCAAACAGCGTTTTGTGCATAAATTAAACCATACATTCAACCACCTCGTTGCAAAACAAGGTTAACAATCACGCCTCCCCTTATACCTCCCATACTGCAAAAACATTTAACACCTTAAAATATTATGGACGTATCTGGGATCCTCGCTGCCAAACAAAAATATTTTTCAAAAGAAAAATTGGCCTAAGTCCACTAAGAGTTTTAACTCAAGTCCCCAAGGGAGTCGCCAAGCTGTCGCGACCCTAAAAATTTTTGTCAATTTCTCAGGCTAATGGATTATTAAGACTAATATTAACTCGGGCCCTCCCAAGCCCCACCAATTCGCAACTTAGGGTTTAAGTCTTTAATATGCAAATATTTTCATACTTGGAGTCGCCACTAATCAATTTGTGGTAGGCTGATTAGAAACCTAAATAAAACATAGGGAGATATGTTTTATTTCTACGAACCAGAGATTTTAAGCCCGGGGACTTGATTACGCTAGATCTAGTCTAACGCCCTTTCGGTACCTTTTCATTTCAAAGATATTTTGGCAGGCAATTTGGATCCATTTTAACTGAGTTACTAACATGTGAGGTGTTCATGCGGATGCGCAAACCACCAATTTAACACTCAGGAAAGCGTTAAATAAATCGCGAGATCGAAAGAATTACTTATCTCGAACCAACGCAAGCATCTGCATTGTTAGCTAGAAAATCACATCGATCAATCCTAATATGATTTCTAATTAATAAGCAATTCACTCAATTTCTTTCTTTTGGATTTCCATTTATTTAAATAAAATATAATCTACATGCAATGACGTGCAAAAATAACATACGAATAATGCAACCTAACATGTAAATTATATGTCATGCGACGACGTGACCTAATTCTAATGACAGGCAAATAATTATTTTTGGTATTTTCTGATGAAATTCGGAATAATAAAAATGCCTAAAATAACATGCAACCTAATGACTTTCTTTTTGGGATTTTTGATTAAAAATTCGAAATTATAAATTACTTAAATTAAAAATGCAATCTATCCTAGTAAAACATGAAACAATTAATTTTTTTTGGGTTTTTTTATGAAAATTCGGAATAATAAAATAACCTAAATAATCTATTAAGATTAGAATATTACTTAATTTAAACTAGGAAATAAATCATCTCAAATCCTAATTTAAATTAAATAACTACTCTATCTTCTAGATATATTTAGGATTCCTAGACATGCAAAAACTCTAATTCAAATCTAATTGATATTTTTTTGAATTTTCTGTTTTTGAAAAGGAAAGCAATCAAACAAAGATAGCAACCACATTCAAACCAACCACGCGATCCGGCAAATTTGTTTCAAACTCGGATTAGGCACAAAAATCAAACTATTGGTCATATCTATAGGGTTATAGATATCGACGGAAAGTCGATCATTCAAATTTGAAAAGCTAATGAAATTCATTATCGTATCCAAATAGTTATGGATAGGATAATAATTTCCCGTATCGCCCCGTATCGTACCTTAGGAATAAGGTCGAATAGTCGTCCAGATACGTTGCTAAATTAGGAAATTTTCCTAATTTGAATATTTTTGAACATTGCAGATATATCAAGCATTATCCTAAGCTATCTAGCAAATTGACACGATATCCATGCAATATTCAAACACCCAAACTAGGAAATTTAATATTCTGAAAATTATCGGATAATAATCTTATCTAATTTAGATAACTCCCAAATTTGAATCAAGGTCAGGATTGAGCTCGGGCTTGCGGATCGGGATCGGCGACGTCGGTGACGGGATGGCATCGACGACACAGTGGATCACGGCTGCACCGGCAGGGATGCTCCGGCGGGCTCGGCAGGGGATGCTCCGGCGGCTTCAGGTACTGTTCCAGCACGGCGACAGCGACAATGGACTATGGACATTCGGCAAGGTCGCCGGCGGGAGGCTGTAGCGGCTGTGGAAGCACGGTGAAGCTACTGTGGGCGACGGTGGTTGGTTGCTCCGACAAAGGGGGGCGTCCCGGCGGGGCAAGTCACTCTCCGGCAGCTGTGCAGAGGGGCTAAGGCAGCGCGGCAAGGAGGCGGAACAACGAGGGAGAGGACGCGGCGGCAGAGAGGCAGACGCCGGCAAGGGGACTGAGGCATTAGAGCGGTGATCGTCGAGAGGCAACACGGGTGGTGGAAGCGAGACGGCGGCACAGCAGCTGAGGCGTGGCAAGGCGTCGGTGCAATGGGCAGCTCTGGCAGCAGCAAGGCGCGGCAAGCTCGGACAGGCGACGGCGCGCGGCAAGGGGCGCGGTGGTGGCGTTGTGTTGGCCGACCTCTTCTCTCTCTCTCTCTCTCTCTCTCTCTCTCTCTCTCTCTCTCTCTCTCTCTCTCACTTTCGCGCGTGTTCTAAAAAAAATTCTGATCTAAATTCTGTGTTGTCCTCCCCTCTAAAATTCTGACCTAATGACATATTTACAAAATTAATCTAGGTCAAATTAGATGGACTTAATATCCTAATGGGCTTAGGCTTTAATTAACATTTAAATGGGTTGAATTAACTTGGGCTGAATTAAGCTCAAATTAAAACAACCAAGCCCATTCGTCTTGAAATTCCCGGCCCTTGCATTCTCGAGCGAACTAAGTTGTGTTCGATGAAATTTAAGTTCATTAACCACCGCCAATTTTATGTAAAAATATGCAATTAAACTAAATGAACCTAAATTATATGTTATGCAATTTAAATGTTTTTGTTTAGGGGTTAAAATTTAATCTCGAATTTTCTATGCAAACTACACTAAATGTTTGGTAAAATTTAGGTGTCAACACTTGGCAGGTGGCTTGTCCTTTTTAAGCCTCGACGATGAACTTCGTCCATCCCGATCCTCATCCTTGATTGGTGGCGCGTTCTTTATACCTTGTTGTCAATCGTAACCTATCCTTCGGTTTTCTTTTTACCCTTTGATAACTATTCCGCAAAGACACACCATCCATACACATAATCCCAAAAACCCCATTTTTGGAATCACTCGCCCACGCACGCATCATGAACATAAGTATCAACTTTCAAATCGAATCAAGTAAATTCGATGTCGATTCATTTCCTTCCTTTTGTCTACTATCCGATTCCATTGTCCCACACTTTCACAACAGTGCTTAAGAAGTTGCAAAGCCTCGGAGGGTTATTGACTACTTCCCAAGGGCCACAAGAAAACCACATTCTAGACGGCTCGGAGACCGGTAAAAGATGTTCCATGATTCATCTGGAAAGGAGAAGATGGCCAAAAAGAAGAAGTGGAGAAGAGAATCAAACATAATTTCTTGGTCCATTATCAATTATGTTCTGAACTTTTTTTTTTAAAATAAATCAACTTTAAGTTTAGTCCAAATCTGCCCAAACTTTTTTCAATCTAAAAAAAAAACCCTACTTTAGGTTTAGTCCCAAATCTACCATGAACTTTTACTCTAGTCCGAAATCTACCTTGCTAGCCCTTTATCCAAAAATCGCCGATAGTCCTCTATGATTTTCCTAATTTTCTTATCAAAGAATGGTTTTATTTTGGAGATAATTTTCCACATCACCTTATGATGTAGATTTGTTACCGACATGGAAATACCACATCAAACAACTAATGACAATTTTTTAACGGAGGGTTAAACGAGGCAAATTCAAGACTAGACCAAAAGTTTGTGAATATTTTTAGATAAAAAGAAAGTTTTGGGGAGATTTGAGACTAGAGTTATGTTGACGATTTTTTTTAGACAAAAAAAAGTCCTAGGCAAATTTGGGACTGCATTTATAGTTTGTAGTTGTTTTTAAGATAAGAAAAAGTTTATGGCAGAATTGTGACTGAACCCAAATTTTGAGTTTTTTTTTAGGACAAATAAAAGTTCGGACTCAAAGTTGTGGGTTTAAATTAGGAGATTAGGCCTAATTTATTGGGAAAAGATCAAACCTTTGATCAGCGAACCAATGTAGATGGAAAATAATGAAATGGGTCGAGAGGCTTATAGGAATTCTTATATAATTATTAATTTTTGTGGCAGGACTCGACTCTTGATCTGCATACAGAATTCCGGAAAAAAGATAAGAAGTTCTTGTTCCATAGAAGGAGAGAGAGACACACACACACAAAGACAGAGAGTAACGCAACATGGACAGGAGAACAACAAAAGCTAATCAAAGAGCGCATGTGGACGAATGGTTAACCATGTGGGGATAAAGTATAAATAGGAGAAAATGGTAACGTCTGTAAAAATAGTGGTATAGAGGTAAGTGTCACGGTACATAGATATGGATCGCTCTCGAGGGTTTATGGACGAAGGGCTGTGGCTAGTCTATGAACGAGCGGATGAATCTCGAGGATTCTAACTTCTAAGGTTTCTTGTATGTTCTAGAATACTCCTAGGGGTGGGCGGTATTGTAATTGTACACCCCGTAATAAATATGGGTAGTTGGTAAATGAGGAGATATGATCTCAATCGTTAGATCGATGAGGGGTCTACAGATACGGTCGAGCCTATACTTGTATATAAAGGGGTCCCCTCCCCCTTATTTGTACATCTTATTCTCAAGTGAAGTACAATCCAAAGCTTCTCTCTCTAATATCCTTGTGAGTGACTATGGGAAGGCTGACTTGGGAAGAAATTCCTAAGGCTGCACAGGTAAAGAAACGCTAGATCGATCGACCCATGACAAGTGGTATCAAAACTAGATGGCCGAAGGCACGATGAAGCTTCTTTCCGACGTATTGTTCGACGTAATTAAGAAAGGTGTGGGCGATGATCATGGAAGGGCCCCCGAAAGGAATGGTGCCAAGGCAAGGACCCGTGGTAGCTCGAGTTCAGTGGACATGGTGGAGGACTTGGAAACCCATGTGGCGAGGATGGAGATCACCCTAGGAGACGTCCAAGGAACGATCGAGGTCATTTCTGTACATCGCGAGACCGGAACAGGGGAGCTCAAGGTCGAGGTGCAAGAGCTCAAATCCAACTTGGGAGTACTCTAAGGGGCGATGCTGGAAAGCCTGACTGACACATCCGAAGAACTTCAACAAGGGGGTGATGCCTTGGAGACCCTGGTGGAGGCCATGGTACTGAAATGGCCTCTTAAAGCAAAGGTTAAAGAGATAGAATGAGCACATTTGAACGGGGTGGTCACTGGGCAAGTTGGTCCATGAGTGGACACCCCAAAGCCTAAAGAATTCAAAGGCTCGCGGGTGGCCAAGGATGTAAACAACTTCCTATAGTACATGGAGCAATACTTTTAAGCGATGAGGATTACTAATGGTGCACTTCGAGTAAGCACCACGGCTATATAATTGACTGATAACACCTTGTTGTGATGGCATTGTCGATCCAATGATAGGTGTGGTGAACCTATCACTACCTCGGAATAGTTCGTCAAGGAGTTTCGACGACAATACCATCTTGCTTATGCGGAAGAGGAAGCTTGAGACGAACTCTGTCGCCTAGAACAAAAGCGAGGAGTCCGCGAGTACGTGAGGAAGTTTTTGGAGTTGTTGCTTCAAATCCCTACCATGAACGATAATGAGGCCTATTATCAATTCATGGGTGGCCTCAAGTCGTAGGTGAAGCAGGAATTGAAGCGATGCAATGCGAGGGACCTCTTGATGGCCATGTTCGTGCTGAGACCCTTGTGAAGTACAAGGCAACTTCTGGGAACTAGCCGGACTTGCGACCAAGGTACAAGGTCATTGGTGGGGGAGATTGTAACAAATTCCATCGCTCAAGTGGAAGCAAACCACTAGTAGCCCCTCCAAAGGTGAAGGCAAAGTTAAGTGAAGGCGAACACAAGAAAGGATGTACCTTCAAGTACTTCTTGTACGACAGTGCGCACATGACTCGTGATTGTCCAACGTGAGGGAAACTACGAAGACAACTAAAAGAGTTGCTCGATGGGGGGTATATCCAACCATCGAAGGCTCCGTTTGGCACCTTGGTCCTATTCTAAGAGAAGCACAGTGGATCACTCTGGATGTGCATCAACTATCAGGCATTGAACAAGCTGACGATCAAGAACAAGTACCTGGTCTCGCTCATTACTGACCTATTCGATCAACTTGGAGGAGCGTATTAGTTCACCAGGCTTGATCTTTGATCAGGCTTCTACCAAGTTCGAATTGTCGAAGGGGACGAGCCAAAACTACATGCGTGACTTGATATGACTCATACGAGTTCCTACTCATGCCATTCAGCCTGACAAATGCCCTAGCTACTTTATGCACGCTAATGAACAAGGTACTTCATCATTTCCTTGATCGATTCGTAGTGGTTTACCTAGATGACATAATGGTATATAGCCGGACGCTCGAGGAACACATCGACCATCTCAAACAAGTCTTTCAAGTCCTGCAAGAAAATGACTTGTATGTCAAGTGGGAGAAATGCGCCTTTATGCAAAGGGAAGTGCCATTCTCGGGGCACATTGTCGGGGGTGGACATGTACCAATGGATTCGGCCAAGATCTGAGCTAGGTCATTCTTTGGCCTCACCAATTATTATCAACAGTTTATCTAGAGCTACTCGAGTATCACCATGCCACTCACAAACATGCTAAAGAAGGAGAAATCGTGGGAGTGGAAAGGCCGATGCCAAAAGGCATTTGATCAATTGAAGCAAGCCATGACCGAGGAGCCAGTGCTCATGCTGTCCGATCATGCCAAACCTTACGAGGTAGAGACTAATGCTTCCGATTATGCTATTGGTGGTGTTCTTAGGTAGGACGTACTGGTGGTATATGAGTCGATAAAGTTGAACAATACCAAACGGCGGTATACAGTCCAAGAGAAGGTGATGACTGCAGTGATTCATTGCTTTCGTATGTTGAGGCACTATCTCTTGGGATCCCAATTCAGCCTAGGGATAGACAACATGGCCGCAAGCTACTTCCAAACCCAAAAGAAGCTAAGTCTAAAGCAAACTCGATGGCAAGATTTTCTAATGGAGTTCAATTATGTGCTCGAGTACAAGCCTAGGAAAGTGGACTCCATGGCCGACACACTTAGTTGGAGGATAGAGCTGGCACGCATGAGTCATCCCGAGAATTCATAGACCAAGCGGATTAAAGAGGGGCTAAAACACAATCCAATCGCCAAGGCACTCCTTGAGTATGCACGAGAGGGCAAGACCCTACAATTTTGGTGTGAAGACGACCTACTTTACACTAAGGGGCAATGACTGCATGTGCCACTCCAAGGGAAGCTAAAGAAGGAAGTCCTATGCAAGTTCTAAGATTCTAAGTGGGGCAAGTCATCCAGGGATTAACCACACTATAGCGCTTATGGAGGATCGGTACTATTGGTCGTACTTGCATGATGACATTAAGGCCTATGTTCAAACATGTTTTGTATGCCAACAAGACAAACTAGAGCAACGGTCATCAGCAGGGCACCTAGAACCTCTGCCTATCTCAGAGCATCCATGGGAGAGTGTTCCATGGACTTCATAGTCAATTTGCCAAAGTTGACTGGGTGTCGAACTCTCATGGTCATGGTAGGCCGATTCTCCAAGTACACAACATTCGTGCCTGTGACAAAGAACTGCCCGGCCGAGGAAGCAGCTAAGCTATTCATAAAGCATGCCATCAAATATTGGAGAGTGCCATAAATGATCATGAGCGATCACGATCCTTGATTCACTGGTAAGTTATGGACCAAGCTTTTCAAATTGATAGGATCAGAGCTCAATTTCTCCACGAGTTTGCATCCTCAAACCGACAATCAGACAAAGCAGGTTAATGCACTTGTGGTGTTGTACCTCCAACATTACGTGGGTACAACGCAGGTGAATTAGACAAAGCTTATTGATGTGGCCCAGTTTTCCTACAATCTACAACGAAGTGAGTACACGAACTAAAGTCCATTCGAGATCGTGACGGGGTAGCAACCACTCACCTTGAGTATGGTTGCAACGGGCTATAAGGGGAGTAGCCCATCCACTTACAAGTTTGCCAAAGAGTGGTATAAGCAAGCGGACTAGGCGCAAACTTGTCTACACAAGGCCTCGAAGCGCATGAAGAAGTGGGCCAATGAGAAGCGATGGCACATAAAGTTCCAAGTTGGGGACTTGGTGTTGGCCAAGCTACACCTAGTTCTTTGATACAAGGACATGCACAAGGGGTTCATCCATCACTACGATGGGCCATTCCAAGTGTTGCAATGAGTCGAAAAGGTCGCATACAGCTGGAACTTTTGCCAAAACTCAAAACACATTTGGTGTTTAATGTTAGTATGCTTAAACCTTTCCATGTACATGACGAGGACCCGCATTGAGGGGAGTTACAATGAATGCCGCTCAGGGCTAAAACTTCATATGATGGAGACGTCGACTTCATCATGGCGGATCGAATCATTCGGATGTGATACTATGTGCCAAAGCAACAATATTTGATCCGATGAAATGTTCTTCCGGAGAGTGAAGCTAGTTGAGAGCCCAAGGAAGCTCTTTGGCAAATTCAATAAGCAAACCGATGATTTCCATATCGAAGACTCAACGAGGGCGTCACCCGATTAAGTGGGAGAGAATTGTCACGGTCCAAAGATATGGATCGCTCTCGAGGGTTTTTGGACAAAGGATCATGACTAATCCATGAACGAACGGGCGAATCTCAAGGATTCGAAGTCCTAGGGTTTTCTTGTATGTTCTAGAATACTCTTGGGGGCGGACAGTATTGTAATTATACACCCCCATATAAATACAGGTAGTTGGTAGAATGGGAGATTCGATCTCAATCATTAGATTGATGAGGGATCTATGGATATAGTCGAGCCTGTACTTGAATTCGTGTGAACTCACAAAGTGTCACAAAAACAACACGATACTCAGCTTCGGTTGATGAACGACCATCAGATTGTTGCTTTCGAGAGCACAAAGATTAGGGGTGATCGGTTCTTGGTCTAGTCCAGTCCCACCCAAGAACCGAGAACTAGACCGGGATGACCGGTTCCCAATTTCTAGGTCCGGGGACCGGACAGCCATTCTGGTTTCAATGGAACCAATCAGTTATTGTCATTACATTGAACAAAAGGAAATATCGGGAGTAAAAAAATTCAACACTCAAAGGTTCCAGTTTATGACTAAACAAAAGTGAATGTCACTGGAAAATAGAGAAAATGGAGCATCAAGGTGACTTTCCCAGCATATCTTCGCTGAGTCATCTTCCTACCCTTTTTTTTTCTTTGGGAAAAATATCTCTTCCCTTTTTTTAAAATTGGAAAAGTTTATGTTGGTTAGAATTTAGAAAGAGGGCACATGTTTCTGTTTTAGATCGCTAGAGTGTTGACAATTTCATTTTTCTTCGTGCCCCCATCTGATATCCGATCACCTAGGAATTATAGCCTTCATGACTAAACTTTTCTGGGAGCTGTCTGTAATGCAGGTGTTGATTTTACTGAAATAAGCATTTAGGTTAAAGATCTAATAAACAAGCGAGAAGGAAAGGCAAAAGGGAATTGGGAAAAGGCATATTAATTAGATTAGGGTTTCTACTTTCTTCAAAAATTAGAAAAAATTAACTATATATATTCGGTCTAGTCCAGTCTGTACGGTTTTCAGTTCCAAGGTGAGAATATATGCCCAGCACTAAAACCGGGAACCGGACCGCCCGAACACCGGTTTCATTTTTAGAAATCGGGAACCGGCCCGACACTTCCTGGAACTGGACCCAACTGACTAGTTTGGTCCGGTTCGAATGATTTCCGGTTCGATCGATCCATCTTGCTCACCCTAGCCAAGATATAGGATTCTGGCCAATATAAACTATGTAATAAGTTGTAAACTTACGATCATCTGAATTTCCTACCCAATCAACACCAGAGAATGGATGAAGCAATGGAGAGTGACTACTTTACAAGTGCAGGCCCGGATTAATAATCCTTTGAGATAACCTAAAACATGTTTAATAGCACTCTAATGTAACTATTTTGGTTGATGCATAAACTAGGAGAGTTTGTTGACAACAAAAGCAACATGACGTCTTGTGAATGCAAGATATTGAAGAGCATCAATAATATTCATTAATTAAGTTGCATATGTATAAGGTGACCCATCAACAAGAGTGAGAGAGCTACCGGTAGCCATTGGGGTGGCAATCTCCTTGGCTCCTAACATGGTTGCTCGATCAAGAACGTCCCTTATATTCTCGTGTTGTGTGAGAAAGAGACCAGACTTTATGTGTACCACCTCAACTCCCAAGAAGTAATGCCGATCCCCAAGTTCTTTTAGTGAAAATTTACCTGCAAAAGCTCTCGCAAACTTTTGCAAAAAAATTGTGTCACTTCATGTCAAATTCAAATCATCCACGTTAACCAAGAAATAAGCAATTATGCCCTCATGTCTACGTATAATGAGCGAGAGTTTTAATTTGATTGGATGAATCCAAACAAGATGACAAGGGAACTAAGTGCTTGATACCACGTGTGAGGGGCTTGC
>JASUUB010000029.1:0-74398 GCA_031216185.1 Syzygium aqueum | reverse complement strand
TTCCAAGCTTCTTGACCGCTTCATCATCGGATGATATTGCGACGTATCCAACCCAACGGCCACGAGGAACCCTATTTTGGATGGGGAAGTTTATGTCTGGCGTGGCGTAGATGTACTTGGTGACTTGGTAACCGGAATCCTCCAAGCCAACCAGTCCAAGCATGTTCGCCTTCCCATACTTGCAATTCAAGTGGCGTTTGGAGGTGGGGTTGAGGTCGAAAGCCTTGTAACAGGCGCTGACAAACTCAGCATAGCGGAGGATCTCATGACGGAGAAGAGGGTGTAAGGGATTCAGGAGGTTCTCCCAGTGGGTGGAGCCTTGCAAGTCTCTCCAGGTGCATGCATGTTGGGATAAGATCAAGGGGTCTGCAACTGCATTGGATTTAGATGAAACAGCCGAAGCTATAACAGAATATGGCGTAGGAGCCCATAAAAGTTTCATGGTTGGAGATTTATTGCCCAACGAATGGCACCTGGCCATCATAATGTCCCATGAGAATGCACCAAGATTCATACCTGGGTTGAGACTTGAGAGAGAGAGAGAGAGAGAGAGAGAGAGAGAGAGAGAGAGAGAGAGAGAGAGAGAGAGAGAGAGAGAGAGAGAGAGAGAGAGAGAGAGACGCGTGGGATATATCAGGGCCATGCATGCATCCTTTTATACATGAAGGATTTTGGATAGACTAATAGCAAATGCACTTGAGGTCAAGGTAACACTGCCTCTTGGTAGAAGTTTCTTGATTTAAAAAATGAATCGAAGCCTTGAATATTGTCAAGAAAAACAAAAGATAACGTGTACTGAGACTACGGCCCTTCACTGGAGCTGGAAATGGACTTAAATTAGTAATTATTTGAGGTACAAAATGTTAGCATAGTCATCCCATGATTGAAGAAGGTATCGAAACCTGGAGCAAACTTATGGGATCGGCGCCAGGTAATTGAATCAGAGTATGGACTCTGAGTTCTTTCATAAGACAAGCAATTGTGTTAGTATAATAAATGTCTTCTCGAATCTATTGCGAAATCTCAGTAAAAAGAACTAATCAAGAAGAGAAAAAAACAGCATTACAAACTGGAAATCTCAAGGACAAGTCCGATACTATATTACATACACACTCCAGAAAAATCTTTCTACATGTTCGGCGAGGAATCGACGGAGCATTCAAAGTTGGAAGGGGTTATTTTATGTGGTCGGTTGGGTTAAGGACAAAAACCTTTTGGCATACTTGTTGCGGCCCTTCTTGAGTGTTTAGACAAACGCAGGATGCTGAAAAGAACACTAATAGATTACTTTTGAAATGTTTGTTGCCTCCCATGAAGTGGAAAACATAGGCATAATTTTTGGTGGTGCGATCTAGAGCGTTTACGCACATGTTGGCTTGGACATGGTTGAGGGAATTGACAAGAACAATTCTTGTTCGCTGTGGAGAATATGTAAATAATAAAGCAGTACGTAGATTTTAGTTCCTCATTGCTTAAAATCTTTTATATTCACACCACTTGATGTATAGAAATTGTCTTTTCAGATTAGGGTTTTGTTACTTTCTCTGCCTCGTTAACATTGTGAACGCATCGACCAAAAAAAACAAAAAAACATTGTGAACGCACTTAGGGTTTTCTTTTCTTTTTCTAAGCCAAGTAGCCTGAGTGGAATCTTGGCATGTTTGCCAAACATGTAGGGCAGTTAGACATTCCATACCACATTCAATTTGGATGGCTCTAGGTCTCAATATGTTTATGTGCATCGTCGTACATGCTAGGTAGCTTCAGTTCCAAGGGTGGCTTGTGCCGTGCATACCTTTTCGATTTCTCAACCATTTTTATTACTTATTCCTTTTGTTATATACATCTAAATCAAACATCATTTTGGTTCATCCTTTTGTGATTTTAATGATAAATAAGAACTATTCGGTTCCTCACATGATTAATTCTAATTTCCACAAGTAAAAACTCACCGCCTCTTGTAAATTTATTCCTTATCTTAAGTGAAATAATAACGATATAATTAACTTTCAGTATCTTTAAAAAGATGAAACTTGGCACTTTATATTTATATGCTTTATTATAAACACTCTGTTTTTTTATCTAAATAAAAAATAAAAGCATCTTTTATCATTTTACTTTTTTTATTTATCATGTAATGTTCTTCTTTACATGCAATAAGAACATATAAATTTTTTGACTCCAATTTTTTTTTTGGTCGAACCCCAAATTCATCAATATTCCGGCTCACTGTCTCGTTTTATCCAAAACAGAGAAAATATAAATATGGTCAATTGTGGGGGTGGGGGGAGCCTAGAGTCTTAGGCTTAGGCCTGAGGGGATTTCGCTTTAACAAAAGTGGTGATTTTGCACACATGCCACTATTGTTGTCTTATGATTTATTGCATGAATGTCCCTCTTTTATTTAAAGAAATCCCATTTCAATTCCTCCTCCGTCCACCGCATATGCCACCAAGCTTGTGAAGATTCTGCCCACGTCCCTTGTCCATTTCCAAGCAAAAAACTTGATCGACCAATTTAAAGAGGAATTGAAAGTGTTTTAGATAAAATATAGTAGGCACTGCAATAAAAAATTATAGGTACCCTCTTTTGAGAGACGAGAGGGCCGACCTTATATGTCGAGAGTTTCAAGCCGAGTTAATAGGTAAATGGAAAAAGTAATCAAGAACTTTAAACTATGCCAATTGTGACATATTTACCATAATTTTTGTTGACACCTAAATTTTGGCGCGTCATTTAGTGTAATTTGCATAGAAAATTAGGGATTAAATTTTTAACCCCTAAACAAAATATTTAAATTGCATATCATATAGTTTAGGTTCATTTTAGTTTAATTGCATTTTGCATCGGATTGGCAATGGCGAACGAGCTTAAAATTCATCGAACAAAACTCGGCTCGCTCGGAATCCAAGAGTCGGGAATTTCAAGTTAAACGGGCTTGGTTGTTTTAATTTGAGCTTAATTCAGCCTATTATGATTTGAGCTTAATTCAGCCCATTATCCTTGATTAAATCAGCCCATTTAAATTAAATTAAACCTAAGCCCAAGCCTAAGCCCATTAGGACTATAGAGCCCATCTAATTGACCTAGGTTAGGATTATATAAACATGTTTAGGTCAGATTTTTTAGGGAGAACACAGAATTCAGATCAGAATTTTTAGAGACGTGAGAGACACACGCACGAGAGTGAGAGAGAGAGAGCTTTGCGGCCCGGAGACTGCCGCCCGCGCGCCCCACCGCGCGGACCGCCGTGCCTCGCCGCGCCGCCCTCCATGCTGACATCGTGCTCGGGAACAGTCCTCATCGCACCGACCAGCCTTCCGACGGTTGCCGCTCCACCGCCTCAGCCTCCTCGCCGGCGAAGCCCCTACCATTGATCAAAGTTGCCTCGCCGCTGCCTGCAGCCACACCGCCTGACGCTGCTGCGTGCCGGAGCTGTCCGCGACGCCTGCCTGCCGAAGCCATCGTCCACGCCGTCCCTTTGCACGTTGTCCACCGCATCGCCACCACAGCTGTTGTCCTCGCCACGCGTCAGCCTTCTCGACGCTGTGGTTCATCCCCTCGCCGTGACGTCACCGCCTCCCCGACGTACTGCGCTCCTCAGGCCGCCGTTCCTCCCGGAGATCGTCGCTGTCCTCACCGCGCCGGAGTTTCCATCGGAACAACGAATCACCAATGCCGTTCCTGTTCGCCCACAGCCACACCGCCGCCGACCACCTACACCGCCGGAGAAGCTGCTACCCCTCTGCCGAGACGCCACTGTCGCCGGACCCTGTCGGAGCAACCGCCCGTTGAGCCTGCTGGAACAGCCCGGCCGGTGTTACTGTCCCGACGCCGTGAGCCACCGTTCGTCGTTTGTCGCCATGATCCCGACCCCGAACCGAATTCAAAATTTGGGAATTATCTGCAAATTAGGTAATTGAACATTATCCAGTAAATTTTCAAAATATTTAATTTCTTAATTTGAATGTTTGGAATATTTTATGAATATCATGTGGATAATTAGATATCTTAGGATAATGTTTGATATATCCGCAATGTTTAAAAATATTCAAAATTAGAAAACTTTCCTAATTCAGCAACGTATCGGGATGACTATCCGACCTTATCCTTAAGGTACGATACGCGGCGATATGGAAAATTATTATCCTATCCATAATCGCTTGGATACAATAATGATTTTTATTTGCTTTTCAAATTCGAATGATCAACTTTCCGTCAATATCTATAACTCTATAGATATGACCGATAGTTCGATTTTTGTGCCTAGTTCGAGTTTGAAACAAATCTGGCGGATCGCGTGATTGATTTGAATGTGGCTGTTATCTCTATTTAAATTGTTTTTCTTTCTTTTCAAATAAAAAGAAAATTCAAAAAAGTTTAGTTAGGATTCGAATTAGAGTTTTGCATGTTTAGGGAATCCTAAATATATCTAGAAGGTAGAGTAATTATTTAATTTAAATTAGGACTTGAGATAATCTATTTCCTAGTTTAAATTAAGTAATATTCTAATCTTAATAGATTATTTAGGTCATTTTTTTAATTTCGAATTTTCATTAAAAAAAACCCAAAAAAAGTCATCTTAGGATAGATTAAATTAGGATAGATTGCATTTTTAATTTGGGTAACTTTTTCTTTCGAATTTTAATAGAAAATACCAAAAAAAAGAAAGTCATAGGGTGCATGTTAATTTAGGCATATTTTTTGTTCCGAATTTCATTGGAAAAATACCAAAAATAATCCATTTGTCCATCATTAGAATTAGGTCACGTCGTTGCATAACATATAGTTTGCATGTTATGTTGCATTAATTCGCATGTCATTTTTGCACGTTATTGCATATAGGATAGATTTCATTTAAATAATCGAAAATCTAAAAAAAAAAGAAATTGAGTGAATTGCTTGTTAATTAGAAATCATATTATGGTTGATTGATGTGATTTTCTAGCTAACAATGCAGATGTTTCCGTTGGCTCGAGGTAAGTCGTTATTCCAAACTTGCAATTTATTTAACGCTTTCTTGGGTGTTAAATTGGTGGTTTGCGCACCCGCATGAACACCTCATATGTTAGTAACTAGATTGAAATGGATCCAAACTGCCTGCCAAAATATTTTTGAAAAGAAAAGGTACCGAAAAGGCGTTAGATTAGATCTAGCGTAATCAAGTCCCCAGGCTTAGAATCTCTGGTTCGTAGGAATAAAACATATCTCCCTATGTTTTATTTAGGTTTCTAATCAACCTACCGCAAATTGATTAGTGGCGACTCCAAGCACGAAAACATTTGCATGTTAAGAACTTAAACCTTAAGTTGCGAATTGGTAGGGCTTGGGAGGGCCCGAGTTAAGATTAGTCTTAATAATCCATTAGCCCGAAAAAATGAAAATTTTTTAGGTCGCGACAATTTTTTTTTGTGACACAAAAAATTCCAATCTTATACCCTATGCGACATATTTATCCTCCTTCAAAGTTTTGTCAATGAGAACTGTTGATTGGCTACATGGACGCCATAAACCAAACAGTGTTTACAAGCATTCACGTGGCTTAAACAAACTAAAAATGATATTATTTTGACTGAAAAATCATCTAATAGAACATTAACAAAGAGTAAATGTATCACATATATACAATTTGAGGATTTTTTTATGTCACAAAAAAAAGTTTAGGGTAAATGTCTTACAGAGAGTATAGTTTAGAATTTTTGATGCCGCAAAAAAATTCAAAGTAAATGTGTCATAGTGAGTTTTTTTATGGATTTTTTCCTAAATATTATAGGTACCTTCTTTTGGAGAGATGAGTGGATCGACCCACTTTTATGCCAAGAGCTTTGAGGAAAAAGAGCAAATTTCATTATCTAGGAGGGACAATTATGCTGTTTCGCAAGGCAAAAATCAGAACACCATTCCATCCAGAAAAACTTGTAAATACGGCATCAATCAAAAGAACCCTTATTTTAATTTCTTTCGGATTGGAAATGCGGCATATACACCAAGATCACAGTTAAGGTGTGGCCATTCTTTTTAACTTTTGGTTTTGCAACTATTTTTATTATACATTCCTTTTGTTATATCCATCCCAATCAAACATATATTTTTTTTCATAACCCACCAAAAAAAATCAAATATCATTTTATCCTTTTTTTTGTAATTTTAATGATGAATAGGAATTGTTTCATTCTTAACACAACAAATTCCATTTTACACAAGTAATAACTCACTACCTCTGATAAAATTAAGTTCTTAAGTTAAATAGTCATGAAATACTTAACTTTTGGTGTCTTTGAAAAAAGATGAAACTTCGCACATTATATTTAAAATGCTTTACCTATAAAAGGTTGTTTCAATAGCACTTGTTATTATTTTTAATATCTAAATAAAAAACTAAGCATACTTTATCATAGCACTTTAATATAAAATCTACTTTTATTATTCAATTAGATTATAAATTGTGTACATGCCACAAAGTGTAAGTTAGGCATTAGCAGCTAAGGCCCATGACCTATTGATTAAGGGACAAGTAACCACCCTTTCGTGTTGGGAAAACTTTTCCAACTAGTCTTTGATTATTGAATTATGAAAATGGACAACACCCATATTTATATTTTGTCAAGTTTACATATAAATGATATCCATAATTCGTATGCCGCTGATACTAATCGAAGTTGAGAGCAAACGGATTTTAGAAGCATACATCACACATCAGGTCATGGTTTTCCTTTGTGAAAGCAACTGGCAGTGGCAGTAGCAGTTGAGTTTTGCAGCAGGCCACAGAACATGAATGCTCTTCTAGAAAAAAATAGGGCAAAAGAATATTATTGGTGCCCTAACTTGTGTACGGCGATCATTTTGATACCATAACTTTTTTTCGGATTACTTTGGTGCTAACTTTTTTGAAAAACGATCACTTTAGTGTCAATACTGACGTGGTTTGTCGGAAATCCTACGTGGAGCTGACATGGCTCGCCGGAGAGGTCCAATTAGCATTAAAAAAAAAAAATATCACATAAAATTTAACTTTTTTCTGTTTTTTTTTTCTTTCTTCTCCGACGAGGGCAACTTTCACCAACGTCCCGCGAGACTACCCTCGCTGAAGTCGGGCGAGGGCGACCCTCGTTTGGGTCGGCGAGGGTAGTCCTCATTGGTGTCGGGCGAGGGCCGCCCTCGCTGACGTCAGGCGAGGGAAGCCCTCGCCGACGTCAGGCGAGGGAAGCCCTCGCCTGGGGGGTGTGAGGGTCGCCCTCGCCTGAGTCGAGCGTGGGTGACCCTCGCCCAACGCCGGCAAGGGTCGCCCTCACCAAATTCGGTGAGGGCTTCCCTCGCTAGCATTGAGTGAGGAAAGCCCTCACCTGGGTGGACGAGGGTTGCCCACGCTTGACTCAGGCGAGGGTTGACCTCGCCCGACGCCGGCGAGGGCAGCCCAACGCAAGCGAAGGCAGCCCTCGCCTGGGCTGACGAAGGTCGACCTCGCCCGACGCCGGCGAGGGCCGCCTTCGCCGGCCCAGGCGAGGGCTTCCCTTGCCCGACGCCGGCAAGGGCCGCCCTTGTCGGCCCAGGCGAGGGCTTCCCTCGCCGATGCCAGCGAGGATGGCCCTCGCCAGATCCGGCGTGGGCAGTCTCGCCTGACGCCGGCGAGGGTTACCCTCGCTGGAGAAGAAAGAAAAAAAACAGAAAAAGGAAAAAAATTAAAAAATTCGAAAAAAAAGCCACATAATTTTTACGTATACAAGTCAGACTATTTTTTTAAAAATATAAATGCCACGTCAGCTTTTTGGTCGGAATTTTGGCAGGAATCACTAAAGTGATCTATTTTTTTTTCAATTTTATCACCAAAGTGATCCGAAAAAAAATTATGGCACCAAAGTGATCGCCGTATACAAGTTATGGTACCAATAGTGTTCTTCTGCCAAAAAATAGGTAACCGACACTTCACTAGCATTTACCCCAGACAGTTAGTTTCCTAATTCAAGTAATTCACTGAGGAGAAGCAATTTTGTCAGTTCCCTATACAAGAAATCAAATGACAAAAACCAACGTGGATAATTCTTTTAGTGTGTTAAGTTTACTTCCAGAAATCCTCCGGGTCAACTTGTGCACTTAGCAGCTTTGTCCAGAAGTCTTGAAAGCAAATGCTGCAGCTTATGGACATAATAACCCATGTCTTTGTTGATCTGACAAAAGTTCCCCAAAAGATATGCCGTTTCATATATCAGAGTCTTGAGCAGCCAATATCTTTTGCAGAGCATTGTGGCATCTGGTATACATATACCCAGTCAACATGATGGCAATATACAACAATCCCGTCATAAAAAGGAAAAAAACGTATGCAAGTACCTCCAAGGAAGATGGTCAAGAAACATTGAAGGGGAGACCACAATATCTTTGAAAGTCTCTCTGTCTGATATATATGCTTTAAATTTCTGTGGCATCTCGTTGATTGTCAATGCTTTCCAAATGGGAGCGACCAAGCTCCTCTTATCAGGAACTATATGGACAATGAGACCTGGTAGAAACATCTCTTTTGGATCATCAGCTGAAGTATGGTTAGAATTTGGGACAGTCTCCATAAATTCGGTCACAGGATCACCAAATGAATTTCCAATCGAAATGTCATCTTCAAAAGGGCTGGTGAGATTGTCATGATCAACATCAACAACCGTTTCTTTCACAGCTGGCCGCCCCAAGAGAAACAAATCACTGAAATGTTCCTCCTTTCCTGCAACAAAATAATCATGTGTGATCGAAAAAACTAAAACAAAAAGAAGCGATACTCATACTGAATTCAACCTGCACTGGTAAATTACGCTATTGTTAACAGAAACCACCTTAGTTTTCGGATTTATGTCTAAAATAAGTAATCACTGCTCCACTTCAAGCTCAACAAGGAATGCACAAAAGACATACCATGAATTAAGCAAATCTGGCTCAGATTGGAGTTCACACTTGTGACTCTTCAATGTAGTAAAACTTTAACAAATTAAATGAAGTCAGCTCCAATTATCTTTCTTTCACTTATTACATATTGTTTTGGCCAACAACATAAGCTAATCTTGAGTATTCATTTTTTTGCTCATTTATTTCCATTGAATCAGCATTTCTTGAATATGCATCTGGCATTTTACAAGCATCAGGGTTCAGGATGAATAGTTGAGCTCGGCTACTATTAGAGTTCACAGAAACAAAAGAAAGGTTTTTGCTTTATTCCTATCATTCAACAATTTCTTACCAGTAGGAACTTAGGATTTCGAGAAAGGGGAAGTAAAGACAGTTTTAAGAGACAATCACAGTTCATTTTCTTTTTTACACCATAGCACCAAATCTTCATGCTCCTCATGTTGGATTTGGTGGATTCCTAAGCAATCCTCTATAGAACAGTCTCCCCTTGGAGCCTCTCAACACATAGTTCTCCTTCCTTCTCAAAGAAATAAACCATTTACCTTACGGATCTTTCTCAGAACTATAAATTCACAAATTTTAAAACCAAATTAAGGGTAATAAGATGGGAGAGATACAGCAACAGCGACATATCCTAGTCATGTTGACACTACATAGTTTGCGAAGGATGAAAGAATTATACCTTTATCCTTATTAGAATATTGGGCCCCGCAAACATTTGGACCATGTTCTCCACTTGAGACTGGATCAGAGTTAAATACCGAGCCAGGTGAGAGTTTTTTAATTCCCCATGATTGATACTGGCTGAGATATAGAAATCGACGGGCGAGTCTATAGATCAATGCTGTATCAGTTTTTGAATCTTGAGAAAGTGCCATAATGGCAGCTGCACGAAGTCGGAGGATCGATCCCACTGAAAGGCGTGCAGAAAATTCATTGTCGTATACAATGCTGTAAAAAGCTCAAACCTTCAAAACAGAAAGTCAAAGGAAAACAACCTAACAATGTTTTGCAGATTATGAGATTACCTTGTCACAAAATCCGAACAGGCTTCTGCCACCACTGAATCAACACATGGAAGGCTTCCATATGCATACACATGGAGATTTGGATAGCGACGATACAGCTGCAGTATGAACAGGAGTTATCAGCAAAATCATATTAAGTTCAAACACTACACTATATGTATTCTAACTGACCGATATGAATACTTTCTTTGGCTCCAAACCTAATAAAAGGGGAGACAAATCATGTGAAAGTGAAGACCCATCACAAATATTTGAAAAAAACAAGTATCGACTTCTCCTAAGAGAGACACCCCCAAAATACATTAAATACTTGCAGTATGCCACATAAAACAGTATCTCCTCCCCACTCATTAGTCAAGGACAATACACCAACCAAACCAGTAAATACCATGCATTCTTTTTTTTTTTTCAGAGAAAAAAATACTATGCATGCTTTTTTGAGTCATAGTACTTTCCTGATTTTTTATTTCATTTCATCAATGCCTTGTATATGTAATCAACTATCAAAACACCCACACGTGCTAAATTCCACAAAACTGAGCCAGGCTCCTCATTATTCAACAAATAGTCTATGCATTGTCAAGAGGTATCATATAACTCTAAAATGATACACTAACTGGCACAACTTTCATTTTCAAGTATCATTCAAAGCAAAAGTGATGCAGGCCATGCATTTAGAGCGCAGCATTCTACCTAGAGGTAAGTATCTATATCTATCATTCTAGTTTAGCCCTTTTACATAAGTTAATTCATGCATTTTAGCAATAAGACATAGCATAAGGGGACATTTGTCAATATGGTATGTAACTTCTATAAACTTGTGTTTCCTTGTTTGTCATGTCAATATATGAAACGTGTGCTCAATTTGACATGCATGGTTTTTCTCTCAAATTCCTACTCTCTATAGTCACATGGTATCAAAACGAGGTTCTGATCCCATGACCTGTGGGTTATGGGCCCCATCAGTCACCTTGAGTTTGGTTCAGACAACTCAGTTCAGTTGTTTGGGATTTTGTCTCAAATCCAGTTATTCTAACCATTCTCTATTCTACTAACATTACGACATGCGACGCATGCTTCTAGTAGTATATTTTAGTGATATTGCCATCACATGATATAGATCGAATCACTCAGCTTAAAGCCAACTAGATTCAAAATTCCAAACCAAAGATTTGGGGCCTCTGAAGTATTTGTTGAGATTGCTGAATCTGAATGTGATATCTATATATCTCAGAAGCCTGTTGCTGCTCCAATGGCTCCAAATGTTAGGTTATTACCAGAAGGGGGGAAGCCTTTCTCTGATCTAGGAAGATACCACAGGCTGTTCGGTTAGCTGAGTTATATCAGAGTTACAAGATCAGACGTATCTTTTCTTGTTAGTGTAGTGAGTCAATTCCTGGATTCACCAATTAAAACTCTTTGGAATGTAATGAGCTGAATTGTTGTATGTTAAATGTGCAATTGAGGGAGGCTGAGAGAAGATTGTTATATTAAGATATAGGCCATGCTCAAGTGATTGCTCACATTGATGCTGACAGGGTTGGTTCACTTTCTGATCAGAGATCTACTGCCGGTTATTGTGTGTTATTTGGAGGAAATTTTATCTCTTGGAAGAGCAAGAAACAGAATGTGGGAACTTGTTTCAATGGAGAAGCTGAGTGTAGAGCTATGGCTATAACCACTTGCGAATTAAATTGGTCGAGACATTTTTCAAAGGAGTTGGGCGTGACACAACCTCAACCGATGAAGCTATTCTGTGATAATTAGACAGCTATGTACATAGCTTCAAATTCCTGTTTTTGATGGGAAGACCAAGACATAGATGGTGACCACTTTTTTTGAGAAAAGTTACAATCTTGGGAAATTATAATGACATTAGTTAGCTTTAGTGGTCAATTAGCAGATATGTTCACTAAAGTGCTTAATGGTCCCTGAGTCAAGCCTGTATTTAACAAGCTAGCATACATGAAATCTGTGCCCTAACTCTAGGGGGAGTATGAGTAATAAGACATAGCTTGAAGGTAATTCATGAATATGGTATATACAGATTATGTAATATTCTACAATCTTGTGTTTCCTAGTTTGCAAATTTAAATATAATGTATGTACACATGGCTAATCTTTCCAAATTCTATTCTCTATCGTAGTACATATAAGCCATCTACTTTCACATGTAGTCTCTTCAGTATGATTAGAAGACTTTCACATGTAGTCTCTTCAGTATGATTAGAAGCATAATGGGTAAAGCAGTGTGAGAGCCAAACAAATAACTATGAGTGGAATGGTCATACTCGAAGGCCTAGCATAGCAGCAATGGCACCTCCAAGTGAGTGCCCCACTATCCGCAAATTATAACCATCACACTCACATCCTGGACCCATCAATGAGGACAGATGGCTCCTGAATGTGGGCTCCTCGTCTCCTGCTTCACAAATAGCACATGAAAGAAAGGACAAATTAAATTCATTTCATATAATTCTTCAATGGAAAAAGCAGCTCTTGGAGTGAAAGAACCAGCCAAAATTTTAAGTTATCTTTTGGATAGAAAGATGCAATTATCATTCAGTACATACAAGCATGAAATTCCGTCACACCTCTTTATGAGAAATGAAATGCAGGAAAACCCCTTGGCTAATCTACGACCAACATCTTATTTTCCATGAAGTCTCCACAACTTCGATAATATTATACTTGATGAGTACTCAGTAGACATTGAAAATATATTCCTGTACTCAGTTGACTGACAAACTCAACCTAAGCCTTTGTAGGAAACTTTGGAAATCCGTCACAGAATTATAGGCAAAAGAGTCTTACAGCTTTCTCACAGTAGGGATTGCAGATGAGCAAGTAGAGTAGAATCTTAACATGTAAAAATGGAAAAGGACTAAGCTTACTTTCAGAGCATTTGTTCTCATTTTTAAGCAACTCCTCGTTGAGTCCATGTAAGGACACAGCTTATGAAACACAGCAGTTTAGAAAATAATTTGAGATAAACACTATTCACTCGTTAAACATTGTAAAACAATGGATAGAGTTACTTTGGATGATACAGTACAATTATGAAACAAATATAGAGAATTTTGCATCTGCTGAACAACTAAAGAAGCAAAATGGATGCTTTATGTTGTTGTATATCGGATAGCCACAACTCTCTCTCTCTCCAACCCCCCCCCTTCTTCAAGGTATGTCTGGACATTGTGCCCACGAAGAGATCTTGATAGCAGTAACAAAGCTATCCATCCTGTCCTAAAAGATCTTCAGCCACACCTCAAACAAACTTACTCCATGTAAAAAGCACAGGCTATGATGCCCCACAACCACTATATTGACAATTGTAGACAACAATATCAGTGGAGAAAGAAAGTAAACTAACCATTGTTTCTAGGATTTCCTTCAATTTGCAGAAAAAGTTCTCGTGCAGCCACAACGATCCCAGAGTGCCCATAATGGGGGAAAGAGGTTTCGATATTTTGCCTAATGTCAGAGCATGGGTCACTGCAGTTTGCAGTTCGTGTCAGATTGTTTCACAAGAATGAGAGAAAGAAAGCAAGATATGTTTAGAGCAATTAACATTTTCCAATACAAGCAGAAATTTCGGACCCTGATAGATGTATATATATTATTATAAGGCCAAGGACAACCAGGAGTATTCTTGCAAACTATCACCAATTCAAGTTCATTCTCTCCAAATTCTCGAAGGAAAATAGGTGTCAACATGTATCCTTCTCACGTTGCCCACTAAAATGACGTGATATCTAACTCAGTAGAGTAGATAATGGCAACTCAGAGACATGGCGACAAATAGCCAAGTGCCAGGTCATGTGGAGATGTGATGAGGTTCGGAATTTTTGTTCAGATGCATGGATTTTCATCAGATGAGGCATTCCACAAGGCTTAGAAGGTTACCACATGAAATAAATGGCTTACTTCAAAATTACATAAGAAAGCTTTAAGTATAGATCGTGGAGAGACTCCCAAATCCCTAACTATCTCATTCAAACCCACTCGCAACTAATTGCTGAATTACAAAGTCTATTTCATGTTTTGACGAGTATTTAGTAAGAGTTGGATATACATACTAGTATTACTTTACTACTAAAAACCAAATAGTAGTAGCAGCATTAGTAGGTCTGAATAGACCGCGGAATACATCCAATGCTACTAAATATATTCAGTAATAGTACTCAACAGTATCGGCGTATTGTTATACTACTTAATATATCCAATAGTATTAGATATTATTCAACACTCGAAGTACATTTAGGGCATATTATTCATGAAAACATTTTCCATTTTCGTCTTCACAGAAAATGAGAATGAAAACAGTTTTCATTTCTATTTTTGGGTTATCTAAATGCATATGATGTAGGAAAAGAATTATATTCCAAAAAGTAACATTATTAAAACAGTGTTTGGTAAAATTTTGAATTATCCTGATATCATTATAATGTACTAATTAACTTAGTGTTCATTCTCCTTACACTAATAGACTCTTCATACGCTCATTATACAAATTATTTTCACCAACAAAAATAACTGAGAAGTGCCAACTTATTATTCCAACACTAAAGATTCAGATAGATAAAAAAAGGGAGGTGTTAAAATTAATTTTATATAGTAAAAACCAAAAGACAAACAAAAAGATATAACGAGGAAACTTTCTTCAATATTCCAGGGAGCTAAAACCAAAGCTTCACCTTCATGATGAAGGAAGCAAAAGCATCACATCATCCTCTTTGGGCTAATAACTTCTCTTATAAGTGCACGTGTGGACACCATGATCAGATGGTTTTGTGCTTCAGTCACCTTAAATTCTAACTAATATTTAGGCTTCAGAGAAGCCTATGTTAAGCTTCATTTTTTAAAAGAGAGACAGAGTAGCCAGACGAAGGTGAAGACCGAGTGAACTGACGAAGTCGACCTGTGCAGAAGTGAAGATGTCCAGTAAAATAACTATTGCAATGACAAATTAAAGACCCAGTGTTTTCAAATAAATGTTGAAAAAAGTGATCAGTCTGCAAGCCTAAATTCCAAAAAAGAGTTCCTGTATTTTCAAATTTGAATCTCAAAAGCATTTCCCTCGTGTTTAGTTCACAAGAAAAGGAAAACAGAATTTTAGAGAATTTTCATCAGATAAACAGCACCTTAGTAATTTAGGAATTAGCTGGCAAGTGGTTATTGATTAGAGTAATTGAGGTTTTGTGTGTCTCTCGATGCTCTATACTTAGAGCTCTCTCATGCAATTCTGAAGTAAGCAATTTGCTGCATCACAATGCGAGCCATTTGAGTAGTAACATGGTCGTTTTTGGTAACCTTGCCCCCTCTTGTGACCCTAAAATCTTCACGAGTGATATAGGACAGTGCTCTTCATCACGCCCAATCTTTTCAATTTTTTACAATGGTATGCACCCGTCACATGAGAAATGTAGGTTATTCACATGCATTGGGGAGAGGGGGTGATTGTGCTTGCCTCATCAATCCATCCAAATCTTCTTCAGAGAGGGTGCATTCTCTGCAAAAGCCATCTGTTATGAGGTCTTCAGGTGTCTCAGTTCCACGAACAGCAACTACAACCGTCCTTGCATGATGGAGAACAACTATGAAATATGCAGCCTCACATTTTGCCTGGAAGATTTAAGAAAAGAAGAATAAATCACTAGAAGGTAGGACACAGTGAACATGATATACAACAGTTAGGCAAAAGAATTAAGTTAGACACCAAGCATGGGAAAAAAGAGGAACACCGTTCTTCTCCAAATACTGAAATATTTTCTTTAAGAGAGCATGCAATCAAAATGCTTACAATTACATAACGTACCAAATAAATAAAAGGCACACTAGGTATGTTATAATACCACACTGATGTCATTTCCTTGGTTAGACTTTGAGAATCCAAGTACTTAAAGGGCCAGAAGTCAAGAGCACAGCACACCATATGTGAAGGCGACTAATGCAAGGCAACGCATATCCTTTTTTGTGCTCATAAATTGTTCATTTAAGTATTGCCCGCTGAACAAGCAGCCAAAGTTGCTTTAAGATGGTAATGAATCGAAAGGACTAGAGTTCATATGAGCAATTAATTAAGCACATTTGTCTTGTCTAGCATAAACACACTACAAACTAAAAGTTGAAGATGTTCGTCTTTCAGAGAATATCAAATCAGACAGCCAGAACAGATTATGAGAATCCATCAGATGGGCCACACTTATTGACCACAGGCTTAGATCTTGTTGCACTAGTATTAGCAGAACCAAACCCCGTTCCATTAATCATACTATATGAAAAACATATGCTGCTTCTCATATATGGAGCGGCCAGTGTACATGTTAATGTTCTCATGGAAATTTAAAACTTTGCTGGGGGTGAGAATGGGAAGGAAGCAACTCAGCTGTTAAATAGCATGATGTCAGTCCAACGCCAGATGACATTTGTTGCTGCCACGTTTGGTAGGTGACTGCCACCATGACTATCACCTCCATGTCATTATCTCCACACCACTGTTGTCTAGCTGCTGGCATTTGGCACCACTACACTATCAACTGATCACCATTGCCACCACAACCAACTTAAACAGCTTTCAACAAGAACAATTGAACAAATGCTGCCAGCATTAGGTCCAGCCAAGGTTGTAACACAAGCACAACTATTTACCAACCTATGTTTTCCCATATCGTAGGTCACTGAAACCCTAATCTTTTATCCATGTGCGCCCACTGGCCACCATCATCTCTGTTAGTCCAAGAGTGGCCATTATAACCATTGGCACCAGTAAGAACTTAAACAGTTGGTCAGGTCCCCCTTCCCACTGAGGTCAACCAACCAATGCCCACAATTTTGGCCACTACCACACACTAGCAAAAGAACAGTTGTGTCCACCAAAAACATTGGCTGGCCAATCACACCCCTTCCTGTCCCAGCAACACTTCTGCCACCAACATCCTGACTAGAGTTGGCACCACCATTACTGAGATCATCGAGGGAAATACAGTCTAGGTGTGGGCAGAGGGAATGCCCAAACCAGCCCTGTGCCTGATGGGACAAGCAAAATCCGTGGGCAAGCTGTGCCCAGCTCCACTCGTAGCCACCTCTTTAACTCCTCTCCAGACTCTCTCTCTCTCTCTCTCTCTCTACACCCTACGATGTGTTCAGGCAAATTCTATAATAGTAGCTCCCTCATCCTTGCTTTTACAAGAATGCCTGAAATTAAGTCTGCATTGCTCTCTCTCTCTCTCTCTCTCTCTCTCTCTCTCTTTGCTGTTATCCAAGTTCCTTTCTCGTGAATTTTAATTAGCAATTGATACACATTCCTCAGAATTGCTTGAATTGGTATTGAGCTCTCTCTCTCTCTCTCTCCACCTTTGATTTGTAAAGAAACTCAACTTTGTGCTTGCGAAGCAATGCCTGCAGAGATGGGGATGGGGAGTGGTCACCCGCCCTAAGGGACAGTGATGTGGCATGATTTTCTCCACAAGGCAAGGAAGGTGGTTGGAGACCCAGCCTGGCCCATGCCCATCATTTACTGTCAAGTTAAGCAAGAAATTGCCATTTGTATTACATCATAAGCATGGTAATGAGCCTCTCTATGTACTTTAGCTGGTAGAGGAAACCAAAATTTTATAAAGAAAAGCAGACCTTGGCTTAGAAGCAAGAAAATTTAATGCTGCAGAGAATAATTCAGCTATATGACAACATCATGCAACCTATCCAAGTTCCTTTTTCTAGCATTTTAATTCGTAATTGGAACACGTCCTCAGAATGTGACTGTCTGACTAAGTACAATAGACTCAGTCTTGACAAATAAGACTTGAGTTTGTGCTTCTTGTACTTCTTCATTATCAAATGGCGACATAACTCGATCAATCACTAATCACTGCTGCGGTAGACGTAAAAATAACACAGGAAACTGTGTGGTCTTCTTCCCTTAGTTACGCACTTGAGAGTTTTTATCATAAGCAAAGGAGGCATCAAAGTTGCTATACATTTGCATGAGTGAAACAGCATAGCTGTAATTCATTTTAAAGGACAGGAAATAACTTTTGAACTCATAACAAATACATATTAAAGGGAATTCCTTTAAAAAAACTCAACTTCCCAGTTGCTAAATGTTTATCAATTAAACTTACTATTGTATTGGAAGATTCCACTTTAACATGAATAGTAGCTAAACTTGGTCTCGGGTAATAATGAGATTATACTGCTCAATGACAGTTACTTGACTTACGAATTACAAGAATTCTTTCCACCTTCCAAGAGAAGGATCCATTCTTCTTTCAATAAGCAATTCCATGGGAAAAATGGTAGATCCACATGATCACCATGTTACTCGAGCGAATTTCCAATACCATGCATGCTACAATAAAAAAACCCTGTTCCCTCTATGGCATACCCTGCAGGTGCTAATTGTCCATAAATTATTAACCCCATCAAGTACAGAATTCAAATTGAAAGACATCTTCCTTGTTGCCGCAGAACTGACAAGTCCAAAGGAGCTAAGCAGTTTAAACCAATTATTTTACCCTCGCAACCTGGCTCAATTTTGCAAATCCCAATTGATCCAAGTTAGTGAGATATAGCATTATCCTACTATAAGTGGCAGCAGGCAAGGATCAGTTGCCGTCCAAATCTGCCATAACTGAAGCAAAATGCTGTCAACAGGTATTTTACAGAAAATCCAGATTTGAACTTGCCTCTAACCCAGAGTCAACTATAAAGTGAATTTGTCACCAAAATATGGTCACATATATCTACGCACTCAATGGTAGTTAGGCAATCACAAATGTACAATTTCCAATAATGGGGATATCTGCTGCTTTCTTTTCATTAGCATCTTGCCAAAGTTATTTAGATCACTACTTGGTTCGCTGAATTTTAAAGTGTAGGAAACAATTGATAGATAGAGTTGGCTCGGCATTAGGCCTTTACTCTCATGTTTCAGGTTCCATCAAAGCAAAAGGCAAACGCTAAGTCTCTTGGTTTAGATTGCTTCATAGTTCCTGGCTATCTGCGTGAAGACACCAGTTTCGATCTTGTAATCCTTGGCCCGAATAATTTGACCACGTCTTGTAATCTCTGGACATCAAAACACGTGACAATGCACGTCCATAAAAAGCAGTAGATGACAAAAGAAAGTTTTCATGAACATCTTTGGCGGAATAAAATCAGAGGCCTGTCAAACTAAAGTCACTGTTTGGTGTTCCCATTGTTCTTGCTTTCATGTCCATACTTAATGTAGCCACCTCTAACTGGAGAATTGTGGAAGCAGCCAAAACATTGTGTTTTGTCCGGGATAAAACTTGTGCCCATACCATGTTGATTTTCTTGTAGACTATATAGAATCCATGAAGAGGAATATTAGATTTTTCAGAAAAATTACACATACCTGACAGACACGGCCTTGGCGAAGTGCATCAGGAGGCAGACCAGCATACTTCAAGAAGGCAGCTGCATGACCATGCCACCAATTATCGCCATGAAGTTTTGGCCTCCTGGCAAGACATAAGTTAAAAAGATGAAGAACGGGTGAAACAAGACGACATCAGCCTTGGAGGTAAGAGGCACTATATACTGAGGCATTAGAAGACAAATGGAATAAGAACCTGTTGCAGGACCAGGGAGTTAAAATCCCCTGCCTGTAGAGCCATGCACATGGAAAGATGAAGGGATTTCTTCCAAAATCGAGCAAAGGACCCTGCATAGTATGATGATTAGAATTGAAGTGGAAATAGTAATATTCATCGAGAGATGATTCAATAAACTAGAATATCAAATACTGTGTATGCAGCTTCAGCAAACTTATGAAGAGTGGCAGCCTCCTCAATTTGTCCTCTAGGTGCATTTATTAGCCCTTCATGAGGTTGTGACGAAAAACTGTTCCTCTGAAACAGAGCTAGGCCTGAAAATTGTTATGCAAAATGACATAATTCATACAATGCAAATGTAAACTAAAAGAGAAACGCAATGACAATATAAAAAAGTATATGTAAAAGAACTGACAATCAGAAAAATTGTAAAAGAAATGAAATCAGAAAAATATACGTAAAAAAAATGACCATCAGAAATGCAGAGTGGTGATGATAAGCAGCTTTTATTCTCCATACAAGATAAAGAAAATGCAGCATAAATAAAACGATAAAGTCTCCTTCAAGTGGAATAAGCATAAGTGTATGTACAAAAATGTTACTGATAAGAGCTACAATGTGCAATGCCCAAAGACCTCTTAAACTACTTAGAAAGCAGAATTGACAAAAGCCAGGTTGGGACAGCGGGTGAACCCACATATAATCATCAAAAAGTAGAAGTATGCAAGTTCACAATTGCATGCCCCAAAGCAACTGTAGCATTGCCTGTCATCTTAAATTCTCTATATATAGACCTTTTGAAATCCTTAACATATTTTTATTTTTACAATATTAGAAGAACTAATCACAAAATTAAGGTCATCTTCATTCTCCATCTGATTGTGCCAGCTCCCTCTTATGCTACTTCCGCACTTTGCTCTGTTGCTTGGACTACTATCGTCATGAGATGAAACTGGGGGCATCATATGGTTTAAGCTTTCAGCTCTATTGGCAATGGCCAAGGATGGGGGAGCAAATTTCCTAACGTAAGTATTCTAGAAGCACATCACACCATATATGTTCCAGAATCAGCGCCAAAGCACATACTTTAAATTGTAAAGTATCAGAGCTCCAGAAAACCAACAATTTTGACATCATGCAAAAAAGGAGTGACAAATGCAACTCAACTTTTTAATGAACATCAGCATTCTCTCTTTTGTTCAATTGACCAAGAAATTTGTATAAACTAATCTGCAAACCTGCCAAAAGTTCCAGGTGGCCAGTGCCTGATGCACGATAGGCAACAAGATCCCCAAGTACTCGTGCTACTGAATAAACTTCATCTTCATCCATAACACTCCTGGAGAGACAAGCATAGTGGAATTAGAAAACCAATTATGACGTAAATTAAGGGAATGGCAAAAAAGTTGGAGAAAAGCCTACAAGTATTTTACACGTCCAAGACAGCATAATGCCTCACGCATGCCATGATCAAATACCTCCCTATAGTGGGCCTTCCATGCATTGTCCTCAGTTGCATAAAATGATCTCCACCTTAGAACATCGGAGCCCATAAAACACTGAAGTAGTGCAACAAAACACACCATGACAATGAATAAAGCCAGCATATTCCGCTTCCACATGCTTCCTTTGGAGAAAATCCCTACATGTTAATAGCCTTAGGGATTGAGCGAAGATTCGTGCATATGCAAAGCAGAAATCTTTAAATAAATTTTAGTAGAAAATAGTCAGATGAACACAAAGAAAACGATGCCCAAGATACCCTTTCTAAGTCATGCTTCAATCAAGAATCAAACAGAATGATTCCATTTAGATTGTACCTCTTTTTTCTCATGATCATAGTAGCAAAAAGTAATACGCGATTAAACTGCACAAGTTGATTCATGGATAAAAACTAATGCAAAGAGGTGAAACAAAGGAAAGAAACATTATATCTTCAACTGACCAATGTTTCATCAACTAGCGAGCAACGGCACTCAAAGACACTTCAAACAATTGAATTGGGAAAACAGAAGGCTTAATCGTCGAAGATTTGTGCAAGATATTCCCTCACCTAAGATGCAGTCACTCGTTGCTTCATTGTGGGAAATAGACTTAAATATCTTGAGCACAAGATAAGTTGCACCGACAAATTGCACCATCATGACAACCATCGCAAATCGGGTCCACCAAATCCATTTTTTATACCTCGTCTGTCCATGCAGAAAAGAAAGGAACGATTTAGAATTGTATGGAATGTGCCCACAGTCAGGTGAAGTTGATCTTGTCAAGTACGCAGGCTGCTTAAAATCTTTGTCAAGCTGGCTGGATAATGTGAAAAATAGAAACATATAGCGTACTTTAAACAGGTGGTAGGTTCTAACTTGAATTGCGAAAGACACAAAGTTAGACACTCATGAAATGGGTTATATTGGATGTCTTCAGATAAATCTGCCTTCGTAATGGAGATCCTGATATATGCAACTAGGACAGTCGGAAGAAATCTGCAAGAACATCTGGACCTAAAGTCTTAAAATTTATCAAATTTATCTAGCATCTGTACTGAAGATTAGAGTAGAGTGGCCCTTGCTTTATAACAGGGTCCAGCACACTCGTGTAAAATCAAGCTTTCATTTTCCTCGCTCTACAACAGAGGCTCCTGGAAGCAAGGAGATTCAAGCAAGCAATAACAGATTTTAACAGCATTCCTTGAAATTCAATCTATACAATTAAATGGAGACCAGGGAAGACCTCCAAAACCAAGTCAGCACGTGTCATCTGTCGCAATGAATCATCCCTAGATATCTCTCCCCTAAAGAAGAATATCAACCCCCACGAGGTAAACGAGAAAGGAGTTTCCGTGCAAAATGAAGCTGAAATTCGATTCGCTCGAAAACGAGAGGAAGGAACGAAGGAATACCCGTCTCTGATGGCGGATAACGGCATCGACGACCGGGCTCTCGGAAGACTCGAGAACGGTCGTGGCCGTGGCTTGCTGGGCGATCCCCGTATTGACCATGGCGACGATCCGGACGGCGGCGGCCAAGGCGACCGCGGCGAAAGGGAGCGTCCGGCGAGGGCCGCAGGAGGGGAGAGAGAGGAGGAGGAGACACCCGCCCAGGGCCACCACCGCCGCGTTGGACGAGCCCAGCACCATGGTCGAGTACCTCAGGCTCTTCACGCCGGACCTCCACCACCCCATCGCCGCTCCTCCTCCTCCTCCTCCGCCGTCTGCAGCTGCTCTAATGGGGGGGGCAACGTCGCTTCTCCAGAACGGATTGATCGAGTGTGATATCTCGAATGAAGAAGCCAAGCAATGGAAAATGAAGATTCTGTCCGTCTAATGGGGGTTGGGTTGGGTTGGGTTGGCGTAGAGATTAACGGTGATGGATGGAACCCCCACCAGTCTCCTTTCTTTTTTTTTTTTAATTTCATTTGTACAATACATTGAAATTAAAAAAAAACAAACAAAACAGGTTTTATGGTTATTTAATAGTCTTCTACTGTACTTACAGAGCAGTAAAGCCGAACTAGATACGAGTTCTAATGGGTTCGCACTGTATCCGTTCTTGATCCATGTCGGGTTTTGCTCCGCGTCAAACGGAGCAGTCCACGCTCTTCGCCTTCTCTTCTTGGATAAGTTCTTTCTTTCGCATGATTAATGCAATTGTCTTCGGTACGTAATTTGTTGTATCATGCTTGTATAATGGTCAAAAGACCCCCGCTATTAGATCTTGGGTCACAATATGAAGCCATGCAGAGATAGCACGTTTAACCATTCTAGGTCAATAAGCCAGAGCACATATTACGTCAAAGTCAAATTGTAATCTTTTTTTGTGTTTACATATTTCGCAGTTTATAATCACTTTTTAACTTTTCAGAAATGAGATGAAGTTCTTGTCCAGAGAACTTTGTATCTTTGATAAACCATCAAATATGGAAAAGTAAAATTGTCAAAAAAAGATTATCATTCTTCCACGGCAACGTGAACACTTGACGATGCCCAAATCTATCAAGAACCCAACAAGCCACTTTCCACTGTCCATGCCCTCGTCCATGTCCAGGTGCGGTGAATGAGTAAGTGCGGTTTTCTTTTCATCTCCTCCTCTCCTTCTTCCTCTCTCTTCCACTTCGACAATGCTCAACTGGTTATAGTGGGTAAATCATTTTAAGCAGACAAATGCGTCAAAAGCTATTCTATGTACACTACAAGCCACCAAAATCTCTGTGCATGTACCAAAGAAGCTGTGAGCTGATTTCCGTCATATTGTGCAGGTTGGAGCATCAACTGCACCATTGTGAATGTAATATAAAAGAAGTGTGGCTAAAAGGAGAGTTACCGGACTAAAGGCTGTCGCTGCAAGAAGAAGAAGAAGATACATTTCCCCCCTGCATACCAGGAAATGTTTAATTTAAAAACTGTAACTACGACGAAGGTTCTGCGAAAGATGCTTATGTACATTACACTCGACAATCATGTGCATCTTTGCTTCCCTATTCACTGTTGAAAGAAGTACTAATGGTAAGCCATCAATGGAAAGGACATGATAAATATAAAGAGCACCAATGACGTTACGCCGGCACAATGCATCATAAAGAAACGAATTACCCTCAACAAGTTAGAAGATTCGAGGCACGGCTGAGGAGAATAAAGGCAAATCATGGGCGACTGGAAGTATCGCTCTGCATATTCGCTACCCTGAACGATACCCCAAAATCAATCACCTCCGCCATCGGCCTTAAGCCAAAACCATGAGCAACCAAGCATTATTTTTAGTGGGTCATCAAAACAGAATGGCACCAAAATCGCAATTCTTGCAGTTTATGTACACGCTTAAGAGGCCAAGCGTATTTGGGTATTTAGATTGGAAATTAATCTAATTTTTTTCTAGGTAGGCCGAAAGAATTGTACGGAATTATAATGGCAAGATAGGCCAAGCTTATACGTGGTAGAGGATATTTTTCCTCTTTTTTTCACACGATGTCAAACTTTTGAATGACCCGATTGTTAGATATCGTAGGTTCAAGGGTTACTTTGGCTTTGATGCTAAGTAGACAAGGCCGGTCTGGCCGAACCGGGGAGGGTCGGCTTGCCCAATTCCAAAAGGAATAAAATAAATTGTTCCTATTATCTATGTTATGACAGATTTGGTCCCCAAACCAATCTCCGATTCTAATATCCTTAAAAAATGTTTTTGATCGGGCCCCCCTATCAAGTTTGGTGATTGTCCAAATGAATCTACTGTGGCTATAGTCTTTCGAATTGCCGTTCAAATAGCTGGTACTTCTCCCATTTTCAATTAAGTTGGTGTGATTAGATGTGGAAACGACTACATAGGTAGGTGTTGCCCAAATCGAAGATAAGATGAGAGAAGGTCGTGAGATGGTTTGGTCATGTTCCACTTTCAATCCAATTTTATTTCTTTTCATACAGCTTTGCAGATGAATGAATCATCAAGTATGAAGCTGCAATATATTGTCAGTATCTTGGTTTCTGATAGAATTGTTTCTGCAGTTGTGCAAGATTGATTCTGAAGGAAAAGCAAGGAAGGTCATCGGTTGCTCCTGTGCTGTTCTAAAAGTACTTATTTCACAATCTCTGCCGAATTTTAGTAACTTTTTGTTGGCCTATCTTATTTCTCTCAATGACGTGTGGTAACCTTATTATGCTGACAAATCATAGAAAGTTTTCTAACATGTATAAGTTTAGAACATGTAAGTGGTCATCTGTGATGCTTAACAGTGGCGTAGAATGTTTGTTTCTGCTTGCATATTTTCTTTGTCAAGCGGCTCATTACTATTTTATCAATTTGCAGGATTTTGGAGAAGAGATCGAGGCTCGCCATGTCGTTTTGGAGTATGTGAAGTCACACTGAGAAGTATAGCTCTTTCGATCAAGAGAGGCCTTCCTTAGTTGAATGCTCTGCGGTTTTGTGATTGTTATAGTTGAACCATGTCTTAGTTTTTACCAGTTTTTGCTCGTGTCAAGTTTGAAACAATTTCAATTTAGTCCATCATATTCCATTAAATTCCCTGTACGACCATCTGATTTGGGAGCTTAGAACTCTGTATCTTATCCTTTGATAGTGGTTTAATGGTTGATGCTTGATTCACTCGGTATGTCTTTTTCTGGTTTGATGGCTCGAAAAGCTGGATTTAATTGTCATGTTTTGAATTGAAAAGAAAAAAAAAAGGATACTCAGATCCCGACCTGACTTGGGCTTTTAGCCTGGGTCATTTGCTGTTCAAGTCGGGTTCCGGATTAGAAACAAAAGCATTCTGCTTGTTTCAAGTCAGGTCGAGTATCATGCAAACCCAACCTGATCCATTGACACCCCTGAATATACGCGTTTCCATAACCAAACAATTTTGACCTCCATGTTTTGAGGGAGCCAGGGAAAAGAATCTAACACGCATGTAAGTCGCAACTCTTGCAATCGAATTATACCTTTTCGACATAGTCCTCCTTTGCGAGGCTTAAGGTGAAGCCAAGGCAGCTGAATATAGATGACATGAGAGAGCAGGCGTAAGAGAAAAGCGCCACTTCAACATCGGCCATCTCGGAGTAGACAACCTTCACGAGCTGCTTGAACGACTGCGCCATCTTCCCCAGTGGCTGGTGGTCGGCCATCGCTTGAGTTTATGCAAGTTGAGAAGTTGGTTCGGATGTTACCAATCCAATCAAGTTGTTACTTTTATACAGTTTGACAGTTGAGTTAATGCAAGGAAAGAAGTTCGTTCAGATGTTACGTCATTGGATTAATTAATCCTGTCAATAAAAACGTCTTTTAACGACAAAAAGGTCGAATCATTCGCGCATCCTTAACAAATGTTCTTTTTGGCATGTAAATTGGAACGATACCTTATTTGTCCAAGGGTTTCTAGAATAATAATTTTTTGACGATCCAGGACGGCAGCAACTATTGACCGTGGGGCGATGGCCGTCAGGCAAATCTCAACTGTGGCACTCGGTTATTGATGGCAATGGAAGCGAGCGACGGTGCCAGATGTTGGGTCAAGGTGGCTGTCGGTGATGGCCAGGACACTAATACTTGGGGATAGTGGTGGACCAAATGCGGTGCGACTTTATCCGTAGGTCAATTGGTGGTGATGGAAGCATCCTCCGGTGTGCGGTGGTGGGCAACCAGCGGCCAATGACATGCGACGAGTTGACAACAATTGATGGTGGGGGAGAGGGTTGCGGCGGGCGATAGCAATTGCAAGGGGGAAGGTACCTGGGATGGTGATTAGGCCAACAACAACAATACAGCCCTTTAATATTACTACCATGACGTGCTCGTACACCTTTTGCTCTAATGAAAATATGTCTAAAATTCAAAGTAAATAAGATCCATGGACAAACTCAAGGTTACTATGCAATCAAGTACATACGGATACATCAGTACGGATATCATATGTATCCCAAGACATAAGAAATGGGAAAAAAAGGACATCATATTTATCCTAACTTTCTCATGGTACTAACTTGAATGCTATAGCTTTTGTGCAATGCTCACTTAAGTGTCATGGTTTTTCTTTCAAATCAACGCCTAGTCCTCTAAAAAGGAAGAGTCCATTGACATAAAGAATGACAGCTTCTGAAGCAACAATGCAATCCTGCAAATAAGTCTTTGCGGAGTTCTCTGCGAGAAGAAGACGGTGTTTGAAAAAGAATGTTAGAAACAGAGGAGCTAACCAGCACTCCACAAAACTTGGTCTACGTATCTTTTGGCATGTTTCCTAATTGCTCTGACAAAATAAAAAGAAGAGAGGAGGGAGGATGAAAAAAACAGTGCTATAAATACATACAAACTCACCATCCTCTTTGACTTTCTTCAATAAATCTCCCGTTGAGGGAAGGACATTAATCGAAGCAGCTACAGCTTTCCTAATAGCCCATCCATGGAAAGGAGCAAGAACCTGTGCGTAAGCCTTTTTGGCTGCATCCTTGTAGGAATCCCCCCTACCAAAAAAATTAATAAGCCATAAAGAGCACCCATAACAACATATGAAAGCAATGTCAAGTGCATAGCTAATGAGGAAAAGCCAACAGATCCAAAACCTTTTTACCCACTTTTTAGTTTTAACCCTTCCTGAACGCCATAAATCAACATCCTTCTTTATCTCATGTCTTCTTCGTCCTCCTCTCATTGTGTTGTCCCTACTGCAGAACTCCATCTTGTAGTGGCACATTGACTAGACATATCCTGTGTCTAACCCACTTTACATGAGTCCCTCCCATCCCATCCTCGATAAATTCTGCACCGACTTTCTTTCAAAGATGTGCACTTTCCAACTTCGGTGTTCTAGAATCAAAATTTTTCCTTTAGTTTTCAGGACATCACAATTTCATCTAGCCTAGGGAAAAAAGTATACATTTCCCATTGTAATTTGTTCAATAGTATTATACACCTGAGTTTTGAGCCCATTGTTAAGTGGGACACGACCCAAATTGCATCCCAATCAGATCAAAAAATGAGATGATCCATTTTGAGTTTTTTGTTGTAGAGGTTCCAGCTGTCCTCCGCCGGTAGCCCAGATAGGAGAAACTCGTCCATGGAATAGAAATGGATCATTTGCGCCCTAAAAGAGTTTCTATTCTTTTTCTATTCCGGAAATAGAAATTTTGTGCGGTTACTAAATGCTATTTTTTCTCAGAAACTATCACACCCCAAACTCAGCAAAAATAAGGGCATGACACGGCCATCCTTTCCCAAAAGGATGCAGCCTAAACATAACCAAAACTCACCTAATATCATAATATATGCATACACATATATATATACATGATATAGAGTTTAGCTGGTTATAACATCAGAATTAACTACAATCCATCAAAGGGCCAAAAGCATAATCAGCAACAGGCTAAAACTTAAACTCCACATCCATGTGAACTCGTACCAAAAAGTCCCAACTATCAAAATGTCCTCCCCAACGTCGGAACTCTCACGCCTACAAGTGTCTCGGTGAAGAACCTGAAAAACAAGTAATATGAGAGGAATGAGCTACCATGGCTCAGTGAGTAATACATTTCTTCTAAGTAGATTGAGCACCCACTATGCACATGGTTATAAGACCAAACGAAAGCTCAATTAACCTAACTCCAACATATCACAAACTTCAAGGTCAAAATACGTTTTATACCACTTAAACATAATCTTTTCACAATAAAAAATCTCGTTTTAATTAATAATATCAAAGAAGAAATCAATGGTCAATTCCATTGGCCAATCTCGTCGAAAATTACACGCCAATGGTCCATTCCATTAGCCAATCTCATGCTCAGAAATCTAAGTATGATCATGAATAACGCCCCATGAAAAGCGATCAAGATTCCCCTCTTGGTAATAATTTTAACGTCACTTACAACAGTAACATATATAAGCTTTTCTAAAGGTCACAAACCCAGACCACACATACTCAAAAAGGGATGGGGTGGTCGATCTATTTCACTACTCTATTCACAAGAGTCTCCAAAAAAATAAAGATCTCTAATCCTATCAAAAACCTCCATGGTACTCTGGTGGTGCTCCTGGCGACGCTGGGTCAAATGCCTTGCTATAGGAGCCAAACGGTAAAGACGCCGATTCCGATTCTGACTCATCGTGCCACATCGGGGGTTCCGTCACCATCGGTTCGGGCTCAAGATTAACTACTAGTCCGTCAAGGGGATCAATTTTCATAAGATCCCACAATCCTAAACCATCATCCGGGAGAATATCAAATCCCCAGAGAGGGCCAAAAGTCTGGGCTCCATCTCTCACAAACCAAGCCATATACTTGTGAGCCGTCAAGTACTGCTCACCGTCATCAACCAAACGATACACTCATACTTCTGATATTCCTTATCCTTACTAGCCGGGTACTCGGTCACCCAATGCTCCATCTCCGTCGGTACCTCGAAACGTAGTGGAGGCTCAGTCACGATCAAGGTCGAGGGACTGAAATGTTTAACAACGGGGAGTGAGATATAATCTCAATAAGTAAACTACCTAAACCTCAACTAGGGCAATACGTACCTCCGGCACCCTAATCATGCAATTCTAACTAATAGGGTAAGTACCTATCAAATGAAAAATGGTACCACAAACTATGCAAAGTTCTCGAATAGCATCACAACCATGGCATACTATCAAATGCACAACAGCAATAATAATAATCCAGACAATCCAGACATATTCAATCATTCACACGAGTCTTGATTATAAGATGAAATCATTTCGGCTCGTCCCATATCGTGCCTCATGATTTTATCCCATAATCAAGCGCAAAGCATGCCGTATGCACATAACACTCGAAGTTATCCAGATTATTAATGATTCACCATAGGTCACACCGAACTTCCGCCGGTCTTTCAGCATAGCCAGGCATCATCCCACTACTTTGGGCGTGGCAACGTCCAGGATCGAATCCCCTTTCCCCCTCGACAAGTCGGGTACTGGACGGCATTCCATTTAGGAGCATCGATCCTGCCTCTACCGCGATCGGCAATGTCTAGGATCGAACCCCCCCGACAAGTCGGGTACCAGACAACATCCGAACCTCAGCCGGGCATCGTCTAAAACTCGTTTTAGATGAAACTTATCATGGCAACACACGTAAACAACCACGCATTGCCAATTTTAATCTTTCTCAATTAGCCAATGCAAGTGTGTATGACGTGCAATTTACTACAATTAAATATGCCATGAATCGCACTCGTTTTTGAATCAAACATCAATTTCAATCATACAATCTTCACTCTAGACCGCGAAATCATCATTCCAATCATACAATCGAGCCATAGTCAACTACTCAGTCATGATTAAATAAATTAACCATACGATTAAACAATTTAACCATGCGATCGGCATTAAATAATTAATCCACCACACGATCGTCATTAAACCTCTAATCGGCACATAGTCGACTAATTAGCCATGCGATTATCGATCAAAACCACACAATCAACTTCAAATCTCTAATTAGCCATATGATTAATGTTTTATCACATCCTAATTTAATCTAAACTATACGATTAAAATTAGTACATAATCATGACAATTAACCCCCTAAATTAACATTAACTAATCTAGAATCAATGGGGCCATATGATCAATGTCCAAATCATCCAATTCAGCCCCTACCACATAATTTTTGCAGCCACAAGATTAACCCACGAATTTAATTAAAATAACCACTAAACCATCATAATTAGCCAAACTAAGCACAATTAGCAACATTAAACATATGCTCAAGCTTTTTACCAAAAAAAAAAACATATGCTCAAGCTCAAGTCACATAACCTACCTATCTTAACATTCAAATCAGTCATATAATCATCAAATTCAGCCACCAACAATTTCCTCAAATTAGCATCTACCATAAGCCCTAAATTAACCCCTAAAATAACTCATAAATTACCCTAATAACCCCTAAACACTATCCATTGGTAACCTACTAATCTAATCAAGGTTTAGGGAGTTACTTACCACTAATTTAAGCAAAACACTAAGCCCAAACAGCAGCAGCAAGTCACGGCCAAGTTCTGAAATTCCGGCGAGCGGCGGTGGCCAAACGGCGATTCGGCAGGCGGCGGCTGTTCTGGGTGTGTACGTTGGCTTGGGGATGGCTCATGGCGGCCCAGGGGTGGTGGTGAGAGGCGTAAGGGTGGTGGACGGTGGTGGGGTGAGTCTCGGCCAAAGGGGGGGGGAGAGAGAGAGAGAGAGAGAGAGAGAGAGAGAGAGAGAGAGAGAGAGAGAGAGAGAGAGAGAGAGAGAGAGTGGGCCGATCAAACTCTCCAAAATGGAGGGCTAAGATTAGTCCTTGAGGCCCAAGTATTGATCCAATGGCTAGGAATGCTTCTTGACCAAAGATTTCTAGAAGGGCATTTTTGAAATTAACTAAAAAGGGCAAGGGCAAAGTTGTCTAAGGAGATTTTCGGCCACTAGGGAAAAAGACCATTATGTCCTTCCACTCAACAAATAAACTCTAGAACATCCAGTGTCACGCCCCGACCTCCACGGCACGCAACACCCCGCTCCAGCTACGATGGTCGATATAGTACGACGTCCCAGGACATGCCGTCGTCGACCCAAATCCCAAACAATTCATAATACACATGCGGAAGCAAAATATGAGAGAAACACCCAGACAATATATATGAGAACATGGGAAGCAACACGGAGAACACTGAGGTAACGTACACATCCATAATCCCAAAATTTGCCTGAAACATCCTTACATTAATTCAAAATAAAAACGACATCAACTGAGACGAGCACAATAATGAGTACTGCTGGTGGGTCAAGAGGCTAGTAACGAGGGGGACCAATCGGCTAAACAAAAAGGGTCCAAAATCCAAAAAGGTATCTACCCTTGCAAACCGACTAAGTCTAGCCTCGGGTTCCCAATCTGGATCTGAACCATCGGACTCGGACGGGCTGTCTGGTAACTCTGAATCCTCGCTAGGGGCCTCCTCCTCGGATTCCTCGGTGTCCATTGGTTCGGCCTCGTCAACCTCCATAGGCTCCACTACCGGGTCCTCGGCTGCTGGATCCTCCATCGGGAACTCATGATCTATACCACCCAACTCCTCATCCTCGGCAGGCTCGTACCAGGCGAAAGGACCTATAGTCTCATCCACACTCGTCTCGGAATCCACGACCTCACCGCTCGGGCATTGTGGATCAAGCTGGCCTTCTATGGTGAATGGAACGTCCATCGTGCGGAGGGGTCCGAACTCATCTCCCCAACGGTCTCGAAAACACCAGGCTACATACTCATGGACTTCGGGATGTGTCGTACCTACATCTACGGTAATCATGGTGTAATGCCTTATGTAAACTTCATTGTTCGCCACCGGGAACTCAACCACCGTATGCTCATATTCTATAGGGATCCCGAAGCGGATTGGAATGGGCGGTCGGTTCATGGGCGCTGGTCTGAAAGGTTGGGTTATGAAAACCGTGAGACACTTCTCAGTGAGTGAAAACTCCTAAACCTAAATTAGGCTAACATGCATCTCCTGACGGGAAAACAAACAGCATGCGTATATAACAATGACTTAGGCCCGTCGGCCCAAATCGACATATCAATGACCCTGCAGGTTAGATAATCCATAATATTACAAATCACAAGCGGCATCCTCGACCAGGCGTACGTCACACGTATGCTCAAGACCTTTCGTGACAATTCCAAGTATGGATCACCGAGTCACACAATTCAGCACGCTAACTCATGCATTCATATGCATGCAAATGCTACTAACATGCCATGCCCACAATCCAATTTCTATGGCATCCCGGCATAACTTCCATTCGTGTTCCGATTATAGGGTGAAATCTACCTAGACACGTCCCATACCATGTCCGGCGGATTCCAATATATAATCAGACACTATGCATCACACGTTATCCGTTTAGTTCATTATCTCGACCCGAAGGCCCAACCCGAAGGTCCGATCCGAAGATCAATCACAACACTCCGTGGCCAGCGTAAAGACGCCCCAGGCCCAGTGTCTCTAGCCCGCGTCCTTACGCATCAGGCGCAACACCGATCTCCTTTACAAACCAGAGCCCGCGTAAACGCATCAGGATGGTTGTCTTCCGGGCGTACCGGGCATCGTCCTGCTCCAAAGTGCATGAGGACGGCACACCCCGCGTATTCCGCATCAGGGCGAAGGTGATCACACATTCACACAACCGGTTTTATCTGAATCCCGCGTAAACGCATCAGGGCATGATTAGGTGATCACAATCCATGGCATACACGCATTCTCGCACAATTTCCATAATGCTTCATACTCAGCAAGCGTAATGTGTAGCCATGCAATTCCGCACACGAATGTTGGTGTAATGTACAATGAACATCCAATTTACAAAGGTGCATCACCAATTCATGCCAAAGTCAACGAGTATTACAGCGTGCTCAATGCTATCAAGAACTCGCCCACTTATAGTGCAACATGCTCAATTCAAATCACGACATGTCCAATCAACATACTAACAAGCCCAATTAATCGTTACAAGACAATCTTGCATGTCAAGGCTTTAGGGCTCGTTAATCACATGTTTAGGCAATATAATGCACGCTAATTATTGGCCAATCACTCGTCACACTAATCGGTCCCATGAACACGCGACATGGCAATGCACATATAATTGAGCATATTCAAGTACAACTCAGCCAACAATAGATCAATCTAGGCACTCCCGGCACTTATGCAATTTGATCTCAAATTTTATCCAACCTAATCCCATTAATTTCCCACATGGACAGCCAATACTCAGCATGCTCCCGACCTATAGTTCGTCTCTAAAACAGCATAATAACCCATTAATCTCGTCCCTAATTGACTATCAACCATACCCTAGGCCCGCTAATATGCATAATTGTCCTAACTAGGGTTTAGAGGTTTCCACCCACCTCAATCCGATGCTCGGGCGACGGGGAACGGCGGCCGATCACCGGTACACGGTGGAACCGGCGGCACACTTCCCAATGATGCGACGGCGAGCGGCGGCCGGCTGACCACAGCAGCCTCGGGCGGCGGCTCACGGTCAGCTGAGCGGCTGTTCACGGTGAGAGGAGGCCGGGCGAGCTGCTGAAGGGCCTCCGGACGGCGGCTGTCCACGGCGGCGCACGGCGGTGACGCGCGAACAGCGGCGTTCCGGCGACGGCGCGGTGGTGGTGGCTCGGTCTCGGCGGCGGTGGTCTGTTCCGGTGAAGGGAAACAGAACCGGGAGGGGCGGACAGCAATGGAGAGGAACGGCGAGGGCTGGCTGGCGGCGAGCGGCTCCGGCGAACGGCGGTGAACAGCAACCGCACGGCGGTGCACCGTGCACGGCGTGGACGGCGCGGCTGTTCCGGCGAGAGGGTGAACAGAACAGTGAGTGGCGGAGGGAAAAACAGAGAGGGACGGTGAGGGCCGGCCGGTGGTCAGCCGTGCATGCGCCGGGAGGAGAGGGACGGCGGCGAAGAGGCAGCGGCGGTGAACAGGTCCGGCGGCGGCTCACCCTTGCATGCAGCCGCGGCTGGGAGGAAAGGAAGAGGCGGCGGCGACGGTGGCGTGGCTGCTCTGGCGGCCACTCCACTGCATGCAGCCGGAATAGGGAGAGAGAGACGGCGGAGGAAGAGCAGCGGCGGTGGCGGCCCTGGCGGAGCGGCGACGGCCTTGGCGGAGGCGCGGCCAGGCCGACCTTGGCGACGACGGAGCTGTTCCGGTGCTCACCCAGCTGCATGCACCGAGAGAAGGAGAGAGAGAGTTGGCGGAGAGAGGGAGAGACGGCGGTGCACGGCGGCTGGGCTGGCTGGTGGTGGACGGCGGAGCGGCTGCTCCGGCGGTCGGCGGGCGGTGGCGTGAGGTCGAGCGGAGAGAGAGAGAGATGCGGATGGGAGAGAGAGAGAGAGAGAGAGAGAGAGAGAGAGGGTGCCGAGTGAGAGAGAGGAAAGAGAGAGGGTGAGTGGAAGATGAAGGGTTTTTGGGGAAAATGATTGGGGTTCATGGGGAAGGGTAATAGGTTGAGTGGGGGATTAGTTCTAATCATGACTCATGGGGAAGGGATAGTGTGACAAGTGTCACACCCTAGGGCTAAGCCTATAACCCCTAAAATTCGGAACTCTAAAGGACATAGGGGCAAAACGGTCCTAAATTTCCGGTACCGGGTCGGTTCGCCAAAATTCGACCCTACCAGACCTATATATACGTGGCCAGCTTAATTTGACGTCGTCTTTAAGAATATCATCCCGAGATTCACGAAAAATCGTTCTCGATGTCCGGATCAAATTTCACGATCGAATCGTCAAGTTTCAAATTTCTAAATCTCATACTAACGGGCGGCCTTTTAGGATTCAAACGTTTCGACCTCGGGTTGTCCGAATCGTGGCGAGCTCGAGAGAGAGGGAACGAGAGGAATTATCACTAGTTCCAATGACGCAATCGTCCATTTCGGATGATCGGTTCACACTGGCCCTAAATACTTCCTCGTCGTTACCCTAAGTCGGGCTTGACTCACGACCGGGTCCCTAGTCCACGTGCCTAATCCTAGTTGGCCATTCCCATTTGGTCAGTATCCCGTGAGTGATCAGTTCCGGGCGAGACTTACGAAAATGAAATATCGAATAATACTCGTTTTATTCATTCCAGAAATCGAGTCGAATTTCGGGATGTTACATCCAGGGGTAAAATTGTCTTTTTTAATTTCCGAGCCAATTTTCACTTTTCGAGAATTTCTGAGCAAACCGATAATAAAGCAAGTTTAACGCGGCGTCGTCCAATATAATAATTTTGATATCCTTGAAAGTTTGATACCCAAGTTCGGATTCCAATTCGTGACCAAAATCGATCAAACGTGACTTTCGTGTATCTCAAACTAACGGGCGGAATTAGGATTTACGTGTAACATCCCGAAATTCGACTCGATCCCTGGAATGAATAAAACGAGTTTTATTCGATATTTCCTTTTTCGTAAGTCTCGCCCGGAGCCGATCACTCTCGGGATACTGACCAAATGGGAATGGCCAACTAGGAATAGGTACGTGGACCATGGACCCGGTCGTGAACTAAGCTTGACCTAGAGAAATGACGGGGAAATATTTTGGGCCAGTATGGGCCGATCTTCGGAACTCGAGCCGGATGATCGTGTCCTCGGAACTAGTGATATTCCTCTCGTTCTCTCGACAATCGAGCACGCCACGAATCGGACAAACCAAGGTCGATACGCGTAAAACCTAAACGGCCACCCGTTAGTGAGAGAATTAGAAAATGGGAAATTGATGAATTCGATCGTGGAATTTAATCCGGACATCGGGAGCGATGTTTCGCGAGTCTCGGGATGGTTTTTATGAGGACGACGTCAAATTAAGCCGGCCATAGGTGTATAGGACTTGTACGGTCGAAAAATTAGCGATTCGACCCAGTACCGGAAATTAATGTCGGATTTGCCCCTATGCCCTCTCATATTCCGAATTTGAATTTTGTGGAATGTGACACTTGTCACTCCCACTCTTCCCCTTGCATGTCATCATTTTAGCTAAAACCTTACACCACCTCTTCCTCTCCCCCATGCAAAGCCATCATCACCCTTTCACTTCACCCTCTCACTCTCACTTCTCTCATTCTCTCTCTCTCACTCGCCGGCCACTCTCTCCCCTCTCCCGTCCGCGCCTCTCTCCCTCTCGGCCTCACGCCGCCGCCTGCAACCCGCCGGAGCCGCCGTTCGCCGGTGCCACCGCCGTGAGCCCCCTCTCGCCTCACCACCACCCGCCGGCTGTCCCCCTCTCTTTCTCTCCGTCTCTCTCTCCCCCTCTCGCTGTTCATGAGCGGCTGAGACCAGCTCCGCCGTTGCCGAGGCCAGCACCGCCGCGCCTCCGCCGAGCCGTCGCCGCTCCGCCAAGGTCTCCACCGTGCGCCACCGTCGCCCCCTCACCGTTTCCCCTTCCTTTCCCTCTCCTCTGGTTGCATGCAAGCGGGTTGGACGCCGGTCAGCCAAGGGAAGTAGACGGTTCGTCCGCCGCTCGCCAAGGAGCGCCGCCGGTCGCCGTCCGCTGTTGGCCGCCGCTGTTGGCCGCCGCTGCCCTTCCTCCGCCGTCCCTCTCTTCCCCTTCCGGTTGCATGCAGTGGAGTGGCCGTCGGATCAAGCACGCCACCGTCGCCGCCGCCCCTCTCCTTCCTCTCCGCCGCGGCTGCATGCAAGGGTGAACCACCGCCGGAGCCGCTCGCCGCTGCACGCCGCCGTTCACCGCCACCGCGAGGACCGTCTACCGTCGTCCTCCCTCACCGTCCCTGTCTATTCCCCTCCGCCTCTTCCTGTTCTGTTCTGCCTTCGCCGGAGCAGACCGCCGGTCGCCGCCGCACGCCGCCGCCGGACCGTCTGCTGCTCACCGTCGCCACCACTCAGCCGAGCCGTCCTCTCCCTCGCCATTCCCTGTTCTGTTCAGCCTCTCGCCGGAACAGTCGAGACCGAGCCACCACCGCCGCGCCGTCGCCGGACTGCTCGCTGTTCACGCGCCACCGCCGTGGACAGCAGCCATCCGGGGACCGTCCAGCCGCTCGTCCAACCTCCCGTCGCCGTGAACAGTAGCCCCGCCGGCCGTGGTTGCTGTGGACGCCGGACCGCCGTGCGCCGTCGCCCCTTGGGAAGTGTGCCGCCGGTTCCACCGTGTACCGGTGATCGGCCGCCGTTCCCCGTCGCCCGAGCATCGGATTGAGGTGGGTGGAAACCTCTAAACCCCGATTAGGACAATTGTGCGTTTCTAGATGGGCTTAGGGTGTCGGTTAGTCGGTTAGTATTGACTAGAGTTCGTATAAATTTGGGTGTTAATGATAGGTGTCGGGAAATGGTTAGTAAGTGACGAAGCATGTTTAGAAGAGAAATTAGAGCTCGGAATGACTGAATTAAGTTGCTGTCCACATTGAATTTATCGGCTAATTGGATGGTAGATTGAGGTTTGAATGGACTTGAGTGCCGGGATTGCCGGAATGATTGAGTTATGTGTCGGGTTGCCGACTGTGGTGTAATCGAGTCTACCATGCCGTGTGTCCTTATGGCCGACAATTGTGGAATGTGAATTGTGGTTTGCCAATGTACATAATGATGCCCGAGTACGTCATGAGTGCTAATTTCACAGTTGATGCCCCGAATTAATTGATGAGGTCGATTGAGCATATGACGTGGATCATTGATCATGATATGTTGACATTGAATTGTGCGGGACATTATGTCATGACACATTGCACCAACATTCGTGTGCGAATTGCATGGCCACGCATTATGCATGCCGAGTATGAGGCTTGTGGAAATTATGCGAGTATGCGTGTATGCCATGGACATGTGATCACATAATTATGCCCTGATGCGTTTACGCGGGGTTAAGATAAAACCGGTTGTGTGAACGTGTGATCACCTTCGCCCTGATGCGGAATACGCGGGGTGTGCCGTCCTCATGCACTTTGGAGCAGGACGATGCCCGGTACGTCCGGAAGACAACCATCCCGATGCGTTTACGCGGGCTCTGGTTTGTAAAGGAGATCGGTGTTGCGCCTGATGCGTAAGGACGCGGGCTAGAGACACTGGGCCTGGGGCGTCTTTACGCTGGCCACGGAGTGTTGTGATTGGTCTTCGGACCGGATCTTCGGATCGGACCTTCGGGTCGGGCCTTCGGGTCGAGATAATTGAAATAAACGGATAACGTGTGATGCATAGTGTTGGATTATGTGATGGAATTCGCTGGGCATGGTATGGGACGTGTCTAAGTAGATTTCATTCTATAATCTGAACACGAATGGTAGTTGTGCCGAGATGCCATAGGAGTTTGGATTGTGGGCATGGCAAGTTAGTGGCATTTGCATGCATTTGAATGCATGAGAAGTTGTGCGGGATTGTGTGACTCGGTGTACCATATTTGGAATTGTCACAAAAAGGTTTTAAGCATACGTGTGACGTACGCCTGGTCGAGGATGCCGCTTGTGATTTGTAATACTATGGGATTATCTAACCTGCAGGGTCATTGATATGCCAATTTGGGCTTACGGGCCTAAGTCATTGTTATATATGCGTGCTATTGTTTTTCCCGTCAGGAGATGCATGTTAGCCTAATTTAGGTTTAGGAGTTTTCACTCACTGAGAAGTGTCTCACGGTTTTCATAACCCAACCTTTCAGACCAGCGCCCATGAACCGACCGCCCATTCCAATTCGCTTCGGGATCCCTTTAGAGTATGAGCATATGGTGGTTGAATTCCCGGTGGCGAACAATGAAGTTTACATGAGGCATTACACCATGATTACCGTAGATGTAGGTACGACACATCCCGAAGTCCATGAGTATGTAGCCTGGTGTTTTCGAGACCGTTGGGGAGACGAGTTCGGACCCCTCCGCACGATGGACGTTCCATTCACCATAGAAGGCCAGCTTGATCCACAATGCCCGAGCGGTGAGGTCGTGGATTCCGAGACGAGTGTGGATGAGACTATAGGTCCTTTCGCCTGGTACGAGCCTGCCGAGGATGAGGAGTTGGGTGGTATAGATCATGAGTTCCCGATGGAGGATCTAGCAGTAGAGGACCCGGTAGTGGAGCCTATGGAGGTTGACGAGGCCGAACCAATGGACACCAAGGAATCCGAGGAGGAGGCCCCTAGCGAGGATTCAGAGATACCAGACAGCCCGTCCGAGTCCGATGGTTCAGATCCAGATTGGGAACCCTAGGCTAGGTTTAGTCGGTTTGCAAGGGTAGACACCTTTTTGGATTTTGGACCCTTTTTGTTTAGCCGTTGGTCCCCCTTGTTACTAGCCTCTTGACCCACCAGCAGTACTCTTTTATTGTGCTTGTCTCAGTTGTTGTTGTTTTTATTTTGAATTAATGTAAGGATGTTTCAGGCAAATTTTGGGATTATGGATGTGTACGTTACCTCAGTGTTCTCCGTGTTGCTTCCCGTGTTCTCAGATATATTGTCTGGGTGATTCTCTCAAATTTTGCTTCCGCATGTGTATTATGAATTGTTTGGGATTTGGGTCGACGACGGCATGTCCTGGGACGTCGTACTATATCGACCATCGTGAGCGCGGGTTGTCGCGTGCCGAGGAGGTCGGGGCGTGACAACCCCCTCGCTTGAATTGGTATCAGAGCAAGGTCAGCTCGATCCAACTAGGTCGAGTCTTGGAGTGATAAGGAGCGCTGAGACCATGGGTAGCCACCTAGGATGACTTCATGTGCTGCATGTATCTCCTGACAATGCGTGATGATTTGGCGTATATTGCTATTATGACCCATGATGTGCAGGTGCGGCAGGACCTGAGGTGAGTATGTGAACCCTTGGGTGATGTATTGATTAGTTCCTGTTAAGCCGCATGCTGATTGTCTGGTTGTTGTCTTGAGACCTGCCTAGGACTTAGACTGGATAGATTGGTTTAAGTCTCTAATTCCTTAATGGAATTAGCAGGTGGTTGAGCTGTCAGAGTCGTCAGGATGAGTAAGAGAAGAGGGAAGGAGTCCCAAGCTCAACCTAGTGAGGGTGCCCGCGAGGCTAGGGACCCTAGGTTCGATGAGGTCATGGAGACCCTTCGTGAGATAGGACACATCTTCGGGCTGCAGGCGCAGGAGAGAGCCGCAGCCCATGCCCAGGCTGCCGAGGCTGCAGCGATCGCTGGGAATGGAGGAAATCATGCCCAGCAGGGGCAAGATCACCCAGCTGGGGCTAGACAGATGCCCCGGTTGGTAGAGCAATTCTTGAGGATGAAGCCGCCCAAGTTTAATGGTCGTGGTGACCCCGAGGCAGCTCCCCGATGGGTGGAAGAGCTGGAGAAGACCTTCAAAGTGTTGGGATGCAATGATGAGGAAAAGGTAACGTTGGCAGTGTACCAACTCCAGGATGGTGCTAATGACTGGTGGAGTGCCTCAGAAGGAGGAGTGTTCCCAGTGGGAACGGCCCCAACTTGGACTGTTTTTGTGGAGAACTTCTATGGGAAATACTTCTCGGAGAATGCCCAGGAGAAGAAGCTGACGGAGTTTATGAGGTTGCGCCAAGGTCAGATGACTGTGGACCAGTATGAGGCTGAATTTGCAAGGCTGGCAAGGTTCGCACCGACTATGGTTGCGGATCCAAGGGACAAGGCTCGAAGGTTCCGGGATGGGCTGAAGCCGGATCTTCGGAGCCAGATTCTGTCGCATGACATCAAGGAGTATGGAGAGATGTTCAGGAGAGCCCAGATAATCGAACGAGATCAGCAGGAAAGGTTAGCCGCGTCTGGATCGCGGTTTGTGCGAGGAAAGGATAACCGCCGCCTGGGAAAGAAGCCTATGACAGGCAATCGGCGATTTGTTCCCCCTATCAGAAGGAATATCGGGAAGCCAGCTGCCCCGCCAGGGAGATTTGGACCATGCTTCAAGTGTGGGAGCACGGAACATCAGATCCGCAGCTGTCCACAGGCACATCCCCAGGATCAGCAGCGAGCACCTCAGCAGTATCAGCCCCGACAGCAATACCAGCCCCGACCGGGAAATCAAGCCGGGAATCCCCCACCGGCAAATCAAGGACGACCGCCCGCTCAAGGAAGGGTTTATGCTGTGGCGCGTGGAGAAGCGGAGAATGCGCCGGGCGTGGTCACAGGTACGATTTCCTTATGTGGCCATATCGCTTATGCACTGTTTGATTCAGGGGCAACCCATTCATTCATATCGGAGCAATTTGTTAAGTTGATTGGCTTAGTACCAGTGATGTTAGAGATTTCACTTTGTGTGACAACGCCGATGAATGATAGGGTGTTAGTTTCCTTTGGATGCCCTGGTTGTGAGGTAAACATTGGGGGTGAGGATGAGAGTATCGACTTGGTAGTGCTAGCCATGTTCGATTTCGATGTGATTATAGGGATGGACTGGTTAGTCCGACAGAAGGCCGTAGTGGATTGTAGCAATAGGACGATCCGGTTTAATCCTGATGGACGTCCTAGCTTCGAATTCCAGGGGAACCGAGGAGGAACCTCGACCCCATGGATATCTTCGTTAGAAGCGAGTAAATTGCTGGATGATGGGTGTGAAGGTTATCTGGTGGATATTGTGGACCCGACCATGGTGGAACCTAAGTTGGATGATATACCGGTTGTGTGTGATTTTCCCGAGGTCTTTCCTCAGGAATTGCCGGGTTTACCGCCCGACCGGGAAGTGGAGTTTGTTATTGAGTTAGCACCCGGGACTGAACCGATATCGAAGGCCCCGTATCGAATGTCCCTATCCGAACTAAAGGAGTTGAAGGTCCAGATGCAGGAATTGCTGGACAAGGGTTTCATCCGCCCTAGTGCGTCTCCATGGGGAGCGCCAGTCCTGTTTGTGAAAAAGAAGGATGGAACTTTAAGGCTATGTATAGATTATCGGCAGTTGAACCAAGTAACAGTGAAGAATAAGTACCCTCTCCCTAGGATCGATGACTTGTTCGATCAATTGCAAGGAGCCTCGGTGTTCTCCAAAATAGATTTGAGGACAGGTTACCATCAGTTGAGGATTAGGAAGGAGGACATTCCCAAGACTGCCTTTAGGACGAGGTACGGGCATTACGAGTTCACGGTCATGCCTTTTGGGTTAACGAATGCCCCAGCCGCTTTCATGGATTTGATGAACAGGGTGTTTAGAGAGTTTCTGGATCAGTTTGTCATAGTATTCATCGATGATATCTTGGTTTATTCGAAGAGTCCCGAAGAACATGAGGAACACTTGGCGAAGGTGCTACGTACCCTGAGAGAACACGCGTTGTATGCCAAGTTCAGCAAGTGCGAGTTTTGGCTCAATCAAGTAGGATTTCTTGGACATATTATATCTGGAGATGGAATTTCTGTAGATCCAACTAAGGTGGAAGCGGTAACGAAGTGGCCCAGGCCAACGTCGGTGACAGAAATAAGGAGTTTCCTCGGTTTGGCTGGCTATTACAGACGATTCGTGGAGGGATTTTCGTCGATAGCTATGCCCTTGACCAGATTGCTGAAGAAGGAAGCAAAGTATGTCTGGGATGACAAGTGTGAAAGGAGTTTCCAAGAGTTGAAGCGTAAGTTGACGACCGCTCCAGTCTTGACCATTCCGTCCGGACCAGGAGGATTTGAGATTTACAGCGATGCTTCGTTAAGAGGACTCGGATGTGTGCTCATGCAACATGGGAAGGTGGTGGCGTATGCGTCGCGCCAGCTGAGGCCTCATGAGATGAATTACCCGACGCATGATTTGGAACTGGCAGCGATAGTTTTCGCGCTTAAGATTTGGAGGCACTACTTGTGCGGGGAGAAGTTCCAGATTTTCACGGACCACCAAAGCCTCAAATATCTGTTCTCGCAGAAGGAGTTGAATATGAGGCAGCGTCGATGGATGGAATTATTGAAGGACTATGACTGCGACATTCTCTATCATCCGGGTAAGGCGAACCGGGTGGCAGATGCTTTAAGCCGCAAGTCGAGTATGGCTCATTTATTAATTAAGGAGTGGACGTTATTGGAAAAGCTGAGAGATTCAGAGTTTAAGTTCGAAGTAAGTCGGGTGTCCAGTTTGTTCGCGACATTAAGAATCGAACCAGAGGTTCAGGTTAAGATCAAGGAACTGCAACCTTCGGACCCCGAGATTCAGAAGATTATGGAAATGGATGCGGCAAAGAGGAAGCCCGATTTTCAAGTATCCGCGGATGGAATTTTAAAGTATCGTGGCCGACTTTGCATGCCGGATGATGAAGGACTTAAAGAAGAAATCCTGAACGAAGCTCATCGGAGTCAGTACAGTATCCATCCGGGTAGTACGAAGATGTACCAGAATCTACGTCAACATTATTGGTGGAATGGCCTGAAGAAGGATGTGGCTAAGCACGTGGCCAAGTGTCTGACGTGCCAACAAGTGAAGGCACAACACTATAAACCAGGTGGATTGTTACGACCTTTAGAGATTCCCGAGTGGAAGTGGGAGCATATTACAATGGACTTCGTGACGGGTTTACCACGAAGCCAAAGAGGACATGACTCGATATGGGTCATAGTGGATCGCTTGACTAAGTCTGCACACTTCCTGGCAGTACGAAAGGACTTGGAATTAGAAAAGTATGCGGAATTGTATGTGCGACAAATAGTGCGTCTTCATGGAGTACCAGTGACGATCACCTCGGATCGTGATCCAAGGTTTACGGCCAACTTTTGGAAGAGTCTACAAACGGCCTTAGGAACAAGATTGCAGTACAGTACAGCCTACCACCCGCAGACAGACGGTCAGTCTGAAAGGACAATTCAGACCCTGGAGGATATGTTGAGAGCGTGTGTTTTGGATTTCCAAGGCAAGTGGGAAGAGCAATTGCATTTGGTAGAGTTTGCCTATAACAACAGCTATCAACAGAGCATCCAGATGGCGCCTTTTGAAGCCTTGTATGGAAGGGCCTGTAGGACGCCACTATGCTGGGACGAAGTTGGTGAACGAAGTATCACCGGTCCGGAGCTTGTTCAACAAACGGTAGAAGTGGTGGAGGTTATTCGGGATAGACTAAGGACCGCCCAGAGTCGCCAGAAGAGTTACGCTGACAGAAGGCGACGACCCTTGGAGTTTCAAGTAGGAGATCATGTGTTTCTCAAGGTGTCACCAATGAAAGGGCTATCCCGATTCGGCAAGAAAGGAAAGCTTAGTCCAAGGTATGTCGGGCCATTCGAGATCCTAGAAAAGATTGGGGATATGGCGTACCGACTAGCCTTGCCTCCCAACCTATCCCAGGTGCACAATGTTTTCCACGTATCGATGCTAAGGAAGTATGAACCGGACCCGACTCATGTTTTAAGATACGAGGAAGTGGACGTGGACGACAGAGTGACTTATGTGGAGAAGCCAGTCAGAATCGAGGATAGAAAGGACCGAGTGCTAAGGAATAAAACGATTCCGATGGTCAAAGTGGTTTGGCAGCATCATGGAACGGAAGGCGCTACTTGGGAAAGTGAAGAGGCCATGCGACGTCAATACCCCCAGTTGTTCGAGTAGGTTAATGTGGGTTTCAAATTTCGAGGACGAAATTTTTGTAAGGGGGGAAGAATTGTAACATCCCGAAATTCGACTCGATCCCTGGAATGAATAAAACGAGTTTTATTCGATATTTCCTTTTTCGTAAGTCTCGCCCGGAGCCGATCACTCTCGGGATACTGACCAAATGGGAATGGCCAACTAGGAATAGGTACGTGGACCATGGACCCGATCGTGAACTAAGCTTGACCTAGAGAAATGACGGGGAAATATTTTGGGCCAGTATGGGCCGATCTTCGGAACTCGAGCCGGATGATCGTGTCCTCGGAACTAGTGATATTCCTCTCGTTCTCTTGACAATCGAGCACGCCACGAATCGGACAAACCAAGGTCGATACGCGTAAAACCTAAACGGCCACCCGTTAGTGAGAGAATTAGAAAATGGGAAATTGATGAATTCGATCGTGGAATTTAATCCGGACATCGGGAGCGATGTTTCGCGAGTCTCGGGATGGTTTTTATGAGGACGACGTCAAATTAAGCCGGCCATAGGTGTATAGGACTTGTACGGTCGAAAAATTAGCGATTCGACCCAGTACCGGAAATTAATGTCGGATTTGCCCCTATGCCCTCTCATATTCCGAATTTGAATTTTGTGGAATGTGACACTTGTCACTCCCACTCTTCCCCTTGCATGTCATCATTTTAGCTAAAACCTTACACCACCTCTTCCTCTCCCCCATGCAAAGCCATCATCACCCTTTCACTTCACCCTCTCACTCTCACTTCTCTCATTCTCTCTCTCTCACTCGCCGGCCACTCTCTCCCCTCTCCCGTCCGCGCCTCTCTCCCTCTCGGCCTCACGCCGCCGCCTGCAACCCGCCGGAGCCGCCGTTCGCCGGTGCCACCGCCGTGAGCCCCCTCTCGCCTCACCACCACCCGCCGGCTGTCCCCCTCTCTTTCTCTCCGTCTCTCTCTCCCCCTCTCGCTGTTCATGAGCGGCTGAGACCAGCTCCGCCGTTGCCGAGGCCAGCACCGCCGCGCCTCCGCCGAGCCGTCGCCGCTCCGCCAAGGTCTCCACCGTGCGCCACCGTCGCCCCCTCACCGTTTCCCCTTCCTTTCCCTCTCCTCTGGTTGCATGCAAGCGGGTTGGACGCCGGTCAGCCAAGGGAAGTAGACGGTTCGTCCGCCGCTCGCCAAGGAGCGCCGCCGGTCGCCGTCCGCTGTTGGCCGCCGCTGTTGGCCGCCGCTGCCCTTCCTCCGCCGTCCCTCTCTTCCCCTTCCGGTTGCATGCAGTGGAGTGGCCGTCGGATCAAGCACGCCACCGTCGCCGCCGCCCCTCTCCTTCCTCTCCGCCGCGGCTGCATGCAAGGGTGAACCACCGCCGGAGCCGCTCGCCGCTGCACGCCGCCGTTCACCGCCACCGCGAGGACCGTCTACCGTCGTCCTCCCTCACCGTCCCTGTCTATTCCCCTCCGCCTCTTCCTGTTCTGTTCTGCCTTCGCCGGAGCAGACCGCCGGTCGCCGCCGCACGCCGCCGCCGGACCGTCTGCTGCTCACCGTCGCCACCACTCAGCCGAGCCGTCCTCTCCCTCGCCATTCCCTGTTCTGTTCAGCCTCTCGCCGGAACAGTCGAGACCGAGCCACCACCGCCGCGCCGTCGCCGGACTGCTCGCTGTTCACGCGCCACCGCCGTGCACCGCCGTGGACAGCAGCCATCCGGGGACCGTCCAGCCGCTCGTCCAACCTCCCGTCGCCGTGAACAGTAGCCCCGCCGGCCTCACACCGCCGCCCGTGGTTGCTGTGGACGCCGGACCGCCGTGCGCCGTCGCCCCTTGGGAAGTGTGCCGCCGGTTCCACCGTGTACCGGTGATCGGCCGCCGTTCCCCGTCGCCCGAGCATCGGATTGAGGTGGGTGGAAACCTCTAAACCCCGATTAGGACAATTGTGCGTTTCTAGATGGGCTTAGGGTGTCGGTTAGTCGGTTAGTATTGACTAGAGTTCGTATAAATTTGGGTGTTAATGATAGGTGTCGGGAAATGGTTAGTAAGTGACGAAGCATGTTTAGAAGAGAAATTAGAGCTCGGAATGACTGAATTAAGTTGCTGTCCACATTGAATTTATCGGCTAATTGGATGGTAGATTGAGGTTTGAATGGACTTGAGTGCCGGGATTGCCGGAATGATTGAGTTATGTGTCGGGTTGCCGACTGTGGTGTAATCGAGTCTACCATGCCGTGTGTCCTTATGGCCGACAATTGTGGAATGTGAATTGTGGTTTGCCAATGTACATAATGATGCCCGAGTACGTCATGAGTGCTAATTTCACAGTTGATGCCCCGAATTAATTGATGAGGTCGATTGAGCATATGACGTGGATCATTGATCATGATATGTTGACATTGAATTGTGCGGGACATTATGTCATGACACATTGCACCAACATTCGTGTGCGAATTGCATGGCCACGCATTATGCATGCCGAGTATGAGGCTTGTGGAAATTATGCGAGTATGCGTGTATGCCATGGACATGTGATCACATAATTATGCCCTGATGCGTTTACGCGGGGTTAAGATAAAACCGGTTGTGTGAACGTGTGATCACCTTCGCCCTGATGCGGAATACGCGGGGTGTGCCGTCCTCATGCACTTTGGAGCAGGACGATGCCCGGTACGTCCGGAAGACAACCATCCCGATGCGTTTACGCGGGCTCTGGTTTGTAAAGGAGATCGGTGTTGCGCCTGATGCGTAAGGACGCGGGCTAGAGACACTGGGCCTGGGGCGTCTTTACGCTGGCCACGGAGTGTTGTGATTGGTCTTCGGACCGGATCTTCGGATCGGACCTTCGGGTCGGGCCTTCGGGTCGAGATAATTGAAATAAACGGATAACGTGTGATGCATAGTGTTGGATTATGTGATGGAATTCGCTGGGCATGGTATGGGACGTGTCTAAGTAGATTTCATTCTATAATCTGAACACGAATGGTAGTTGTGCCGAGATGCCATAGGAGTTTGGATTGTGGGCATGGCAAGTTAGTGGCATTTGCATGCATTTGAATGCATGAGAAATTGTGCGGGATTGTGTGACTCGGTGTACCATATTTGGAATTGTCACAAAAAGGTTTTAAGCATACGTGTGACGTACGCCTGGTCGAGGATGCCGCTTGTGATTTGTAATACTATGGGATTATCTAACCTGCAGGGTCATTGATATGCCAATTTGGGCTTACGGGCCTAAGTCATTGTTATATATGCGTGTTATTGTTTTTCCCGTCAGGAGATGCATGTTAGCCTAATTTAGGTTTAGGAGTTTTCACTCATTGAGAAGTGTCTCACGGTTTTCATAACCCAACCTTTCAGACCAGCGCCCATGAACCGACTGCCCATTCCAATTCGCTTCGGGATCCCTTTAGAGTATGAGCATATGGTGGTTGAATTCCCGGTGGCGAACAATGAAGTTTACATGAGGCATTACACCATGATTACCGTAGATGTAGGTACGACACATCCCGAAGTCCATGAGTATGTAGCCTGGTGTTTTCGAGACCGTTGGGGAGACGAGTTCGGACCCCTCCGCACGATGGACGTTCCATTCACCATAGAAGGCCAGCTTGATCCACAATGCCCGAGCGGTGAGGTCGTGGATTCCGAGACGAGTGTGGATGAGACTATAGGTCCTTTCGCCTGGTACGAGCCTGCCGAGGATGAGGAGTTGGGTGGTATAGATCATGAGTTCCCGATGGAGGATCCAGCAGTAGAGGACCCGGTAGTGGAGCCTATGGAGGTTGACGAGGCCGAACCAATGGACACCGAGGAATCCGAGGAGGAGGCCCCTAGCGAGGATTCAGAGATACCAGACAGCCCGTCCGAGTTCGATGGTTCAGATCCAGATTGGGAACCCTAGGCTAGGTTTAGTCGGTTTGCAAGGGTAGACACCTTTTTGGATTTTGGACCCTTTTTGTTTAGCCGTTGGTCCCCCTTGTTACTAGCCTCTTGACCCACCAGCAGTACTCTTTTATTGTGCTTGTCTCAGTTGTTGTTGTTTTTATTTTGAATTAATGTAAGGATGTTTCAGGCAAATTTTGGGATTATGGATGTGTACGTTACCTCAGTGTTCTCCGTGTTGCTTCCCGTGTTCTCAGATATATTGTCTGGGTGATTCTCTCAAATTTTGCTTCCGCATGTGTATTATGAATTGTTTGGGATTTGGGTCGACGATGGCATGTCCTGGGACGTCGTACTATATCGACCATCGTGAGCGCGGGTTGTCGCGTGCCGAGGAGGTCGGGGCGTGACATTACGCGTGTCGACTCGTGGTTGATTTGATATCAATCCACGTTTAAATTTACTTGAGCCATGGCGACTTCAGTTATTATGTGATCACGAGGGTCAATCACTAGTTTGAAACGACACGATCGTTAGAAATTGATTTTGTAACGTTTGTAATGCATATAATGATAAAACGGAATCACCCATGACTCAATTGTATAACATTGTTAAATCGTTTCATAATCATTCTTGGATCGGCCTATAATGGCCCAAAATATCTCCTCGTCAATTCTTATGGTCGAAGTGTCAATCCATGTTCGAGTTCTTAAGTCGTGCGTACTGAAATCCTAACTAGCTATTCCCTAACGGTTAGTATTCTAAAGAATGGCCAATTCCGAGTGAGATATAACAGAAAGTGCATTGATGATAATATCACTTCATAAATCCCAAAAGTGGGTCGAAATTCAGAATGTCACAGTTTTCAATTATCTTCAATTCTGTTCGTATAATGATTTGCATGGTCTGCGTATTCTTATGCATTGGTCATTGAGTTTTTTTTCTGTCAACTATCTATACTACCGTTCGTTTAAGTCAAACCTTTGTTGTTTGTATACTTCTGAGTTAATACAAGTATTATGTATAGTTTGCAAGTTCCTTGTCATAGTTCGTGCGGTATTTTTGTTGGGATTATTTTGTTATGTAGTTCGCTTAGTTTTTGATGAAATTTTCACGTTGGTTTGTGATTTCTATGGCATTTTTCTCGAAAAGCTACATCTAATTAAATCAAGAATCGTCTGTAAAAATTCTCGGAGTGATGAGTTAGGTTTGTTTCATGTTTTACTTGCTCAAAGTCCCTTCGATCGCGGAGAATAAGTGAAGAAGTGCTCTTACAACATTATTACTCCAATTTTCGCGTAGGTTTGAGATTTCTATGGCATTTTTCTCGAAAAGCTACACCTAAGAAAATCAAAAATAGTTCGTAAAAATTGTCGTAGCGATGAGTTAGGTTTGCTCGAAGTTTTACCTGCTCAAAGTCCCTTGGATCACGATGAATAAGTGAAAAAGTGCTCTTACAACATTATTACTCCAATTTTCGTGGAGCTTTGTGATTTCTATGGCATTTTTCCAGAAAAGCTACTCCTAATGAGATAAAGAATCGTCCGCACAAATTGTCGGAGGGATAAGTTAGGTTTGCTGAAAATTTTACCTAAAAAAAGTCCCTTTAATCGCAACGAATAAGTGAAGAAGCGCTCTTACAACATTTTGACTCCTATTTTTGTGTAAGTTTGTAATTTCTATAGCATTTTTCTCGAAAGGCTACAAATAATTCAATCAAGAATTGTCCGTAAAAATTATCAGAGCAATGAGTTAGGTTTGCTCGAAGTTTTATTTGCTCAAAGTTCCTTGGATCGAGAAGAATCAGCGAAAAAGTGCTTTCACAACATAATTATCCAAATTTTAGTGTACGTTTCTGATTTCTATTGCATTTTTCTCGAAAAGCAACACGTAATTTCGATTTTGAATTTTAGGGTTTAGGGTTTAGGGGATTGGGGTTTGGGGTGTAGGGTTTAGGGTTTAGGGTGTAGGGTTTAGGGTTTAGGGATTAGGGTTTAGGGTGTTAGGGTGTTAGGGTGTAGGGTTTAGGGTGTTAGGGTTTAGGGTGTTAGGGTGTTAGGGTGTTAGGGTTTTAGGGTGTTAGGGTGTTAGGGTTTAGGGTTTAGGTTTTAGCGTTTAAGGGTTGAGGGTTTAGGGTTGAGGGTTGAGGGTTGAGGGTTTTTAGGGTTGAGGGCTTGGGGCTTGGGGGTTAGGGCTTGGGGTTTGGGGCTGGGGCTTGGGGCTTGGGGCTTGGGGCTTGGGGTCTGGGGTCTGGGGTCTGGGGTCTGGGGTCTGGGGTCTGGGGTCTGGGGTCTGGGGTCTGGGGTCTGGGGTCTGGGGTCTGGGGTCTGGGGTCTGGGGTCTGGGGTCTGGGGTCTGGGGTCTGGGGTCTGGGGTCTGGGGTCTGGGGTCTGGGGTCTGGGGTCTGGGGTCTGGGGTCTGGGGTCTGGGGTCTGGGGTCTGGGGTCTGGGGTCTGGGGTCTGGGGTCTGGGGTCTGGGGTCTGGGGTCTGGGGTCTGGGGTCTGGGGTCTGGGGTCTGGGGTCTGGGGTCTGGGGTCTGGGGTCTGGGGTCTGGGGTCTGGGGTCTGGGGTCTGGGGTCTGGGGTCTCAGGGTCTGGGGTCTGGGGTCTGGGGTCTGGGGTCTGGGGCTCTAGGGTCTGGGGTCTGGGGCTCTAGGCTCTAGGGTCTGGGCTCAGGCTCAGGGTCTGGGCTCAGGGCTCTGAGGCTCAGGGCTCAGGCTCAGGCTCAGGCTCAGGCTCAGGCTCAGGCTCAGGCTCAGGCCCAGGCTCAGGCTCAGGGCTCAGGGCTCAGGGCTCAGGCTCAGGCTCAGGGCTCAGGCTCAGGGCTCAGGGCTCAGGCTCAGGCTCAGGCCTCAGGCTCAGGCCTCAGGCTCAGGCTCAGGCTCAGGCCTCAGGCTCAGGCTCAGGGCTCAGGCTCAGGCTCAGGGCTCAGGCTCAGGCTCAGGCTCAGGGCTCAGGGCTCAGGCTCAGGCTCAGGCTCAGGCTCAGGCTCAGGGCTCAGGCTCAGGGCTCAGGGCTCAGGCTCAGGCTCAGGCTCAGGCTCAGGCTCAGGCTCAGGCTCAGGCTCAGGCTCAGGCTCAGGCTCAGGCTCAGGCTCAGGCTCAGGCTCAGGCTCAGGCTCAGGCTCAGGCTCAGGCTCAGGCTCAGGCTCAGGCTCAGGCTCAGGCTCAGGCTCAGGCTCAGGCTCAGGCTCAGGCTCAGGCTCAGGCTCAGGCTCAGGCTCAGGCTCAGGCTCAGGCTCAGGCTCAGGCTCAGGCTCAGGCTCAGGCTCAGGCTCAGGCTCAGGCTCAGGCTCAGGCTCAGGCTCAGGCTCAGGCTCAGGCTCAGGCTCAGGCTCAGGCTCAGGCTCAGGCTCAGGCTCAGGCTCAGGCTCAGGCTCAGGCTCAGGCTCAGGCTCAGGCTCAGGCTCAGGCTCAGGCTCAGGCTCAGGCTCAGGCTCAGGCTCAGGCTCAGGCTCAGGCTCAGGCTCAGGCTCAGGCTCAGGCTCAGGCTCAGGCTCAGGCTCAGGCTCAGGCTCAGGCTCAGGCTCAGGCTCAGGCTCAGGCTCAGGCTCAGGCTCAGGCTCAGGCTCAGGCTCAGGCTCAGGCTCAGGCTCAGGCTCAGGCTCAGGCTCAGGCTCAGGCTCAGGCTCAGGCTCAGGCTCAGGCTCAGGCTCAGGCTCAGGCTCAGGCTCAGGCTCAGGCTCAGGCTCAGGCTCAGGCTCAGGCTCAGGCTCAGGCTCAGGCTCAGGCTCAGGCTCAGGCTCAGGCTCAGGCTCAGGCTCAGGCTCAGGCTCAGGCTCAGGCTCAGGCTCAGGCTCAGGCTCAGGCTCAGGCTCAGGCTCAGGCTCAGGCTCAGGCTCAGGCTCAGGCTCAGGCTCAGGCTCAGGCTCAGGCTCAGGCTCAGGCTCAGGCTCAGGCTCAGGCTCAGGCTCAGGCTCAGGCTCAGGCTCAGGCTCAGGCTCAGGCTCAGGCTCAGGCTCAGGCTCAGGCTCAGGCTCAGGCTCAGGCTCAGGCTCAGGCTCAGGCTCAGGCTCAGGCTCAGGCTCAGGCTCAGGCTCAGGCTCAGGCTCAGGCTCAGGCTCAGGCTCAGGCTCAGGCTCAGGCTCAGGCTCAGGCTCAGGCTCAGGCTCAGGCTCAGGCTCAGGCTCAGGCTCAGGCTCAGGCTCAGGCTCAGGCTCAGGCTCAGGCTCAGGCTCAGGCTCAGGCTCAGGCTCAGGCTCAGGCTCAGGCTCAGGCTCAGGCTCAGGCTCAGGCTCAGGCTCAGGCTCAGGCTCAGGCTCAGGCTCAGGCTCAGGCTCAGGCTCAGGCTCAGGCTCAGGCTCAGGCTCAGGCTCAGGCTCAGGCTCAGGCTCAGGCTCAGGCTCAGGCTCAGTGGCCTCAGGCTCAGGCTCAGGCTCAGGCCTCAGGCTCAGGCCCAGGCCTCAGGCTCAGGCCTCAGGCCTCAGGCTCAGGCCTCAGGCTCAGGCTCAGGCTCAGGCTCAGGCTCAGGCTCAGGCTCAGGCTCAGGCTCAGGCTCAGGCTCAGGCTCAGGCTCAGGCTCAGGCTCAGGCTCAGGCTCAGGCTCAGGCTCAGGCTCAGGCTCAGGCTCAGGCTCAGGCTCAGGCTCAGGCTCAGGCTCAGGCTCAGGCTCAGGCTCAGGCTCAGGCTCAGGCTCAGGCTCAGGCTCAGGCTCAGGCTCAGGCTCAGGCTCAGGCTCAGGCTCAGGCTCAGGCTCAGGCTCAGGCTCAGGCTCAGGCTCAGGCTCAGGCTCAGGCTCAGGCTCAGGCTCAGGCTCAGGCTCAGGCTCAGGCTCAGGCTCAGGCTCAGGCTCAGGCTCAGGCTCAGGCTCAGGCTCAGGCTCAGGCTCAGGCTCAGGCTCAGGCTCAGGCTCAGGCTCAGGCTCAGGCTCAGGCTCAGGCTCAGGCTCAGGCTCAGGCTCAGGCTCAGGCTCAGGCTCAGGCTCAGGCTCAGGCTCAGGCTCAGGCTCAGGCTCAGGCTCAGGCTCAGGCTCAGGCTCAGGCTCAGGCTCAGGCTCAGGCTCAGGCTCAGGCTCAGGCCTCAGGCTCAGGCCTCAGGCTCAGGCTCAGGCTCAGGCTCAGGCTCAGGCTCAGGCTCAGGCTCAGGCTCAGGCTCAGGCTCAGGCTCAGGCTCAGGCTCAGGCTCAGGCTCAGGCTCAGGCTCAGGCTCAGGCCTCAGGCCCAGGCTCAGGCTCAGGCTCAGGCTCAGGCTCAGGCTCAGGCTCAGGCTCAGGCCTAGGCTCAGGGCTCAGGCTCAGGCTCAGGCTCAGGCTCAGGCTCAGGCTCAGGCTCAGGGCTCAGGCCTAGGCCCAGGCTCAGGCTCAGGCTCAGGCTCAGGCTCAGGCTCAGGCTCAGGCTCAGGCTCAGGCTCAGGCCTCAGGCTCAGGCCTCAGGCTCAGGCTCAGGCTCAGGCTCAGGCTCAGGCTCAGGCTCAGGCTCAGGCTCAGGCTCAGGCTCAGGCTCAGGCTCAGGCTCAGGCTCAGGCTCAGGCTCAGGCTCAGGCTCAGGCTCAGGCTCAGGCTCAGGCTCAGGCTCAGGCTCAGGCTCAGGCTCAGGCTCAGGCTCAGGCTCAGGCTCAGGCTCAGGCTCAGGCCTCAGGCTCAGGCCTCAGGCTCAGGCTCAGGCTCAGGCCCAGGCTCAGGCTCAGGCTCAGGCTCAGGCTCAGGCTCAGGCTCAGGCTCAGGCTCAGGCTCAGGCTCAGGCTCAGGCTCAGGCTCAGGCTCAGGCTCAGGCTCAGGCTCAGGCTCAGGCTCAGGCCCAGGCTCAGGGCTCAGGCCCAGGCTCAGGCTCAGGCTCAGGCCTCAGGCTCAGGGCTCAGGCTCAGGCTCAGGCTCAGGCTCAGGCTCAGGCTCAGGCTCAGGCTCAGGCTCAGGCTCAGGCTCAGGCTCAGGCTCAGGCTCAGGCTCAGGCTCAGGCTCAGGCTCAGGGCTCAGGCTCAGGCCCAGGCTCAGGCTCAGGCTCAGGCTCAGGCTCAGGCTCAGGCTCAGGCTCAGGCTCAGGCTCAGGCTCAGGCTCAGGCTCAGGCTCAGGCTCAGGCTCAGGCTCAGGCTCAGGCTCAGGCTCAGGCTCAGGCTCAGGCTCAGGCTCAGGCTCAGGCTCAGGCTCAGGCTCAGGCTCAGGCTCAGGCTCAGGCTCAGGCTCAGGCTCAGGCTCAGGCTCAGGCTCAGGCTCAGGCTCAGGCTCAGGCTCAGGCTCAGGCTCAGGCTCAGGCTCAGGCTCAGGCTCAGGCTCAGGCCCAGGCCCAGGCTCAGGCTCAGGCTCAGGCTCAGGCTCAGGCTCAGGCTCAGGCCTCAGGCTCAGGCTCAGGCCTCAGGCCTCAGGCTCAGGCTCAGGCTCAGGCTCAGGCCCAGGCCTCAGGCTCAGGCTCAGGCTCAGGCTCAGGCTCAGGCTCAGGCTCAGGCTCAGGCTCAGGCTCAGGCTCAGGCTCAGGCTCAGGCTCAGGCTCAGGCTCAGGCTCAGGCTCAGGCTCAGGCTCAGGCTCAGGCTCAGGCTCAGGCTCAGGCTCAGGCTCAGGCTCAGGCTCAGGCTCAGGCTCAGGCTCAGGCTCAGGCTCAGGCTCAGGCTCAGGCTCAGGCTCAGGCTCAGGCTCAGGCTCAGGCTCAGGCTCAGGCTCAGGCTCAGGCTCAGGCTCAGGCTCAGGCTCAGGCTCAGGCTCAGGCTCAGGCTCAGGCTCAGGCTCAGGCTCAGGCTCAGGCTCAGGCTCAGGCTCAGGCTCAGGCTCAGGCTCAGGCTCAGGCTCAGGCTCAGGCTCAGGCTCAGGCTCAGGCTCAGGCTCAGGCTCAGGCTCAGGCTCAGGCTCAGGCTCAGGCTCAGGCTCAGGCTCAGGCTCAGGCTCAGGCTCAGGCTCAGGCTCAGGCTCAGGCTCAGGCTCAGGCTCAGGCTCAGGCTCAGGCTCAGGCTCAGGCTCAGGCTCAGGCTCAGGCCTCAGGCCCAGGCCTCAGGCCTCAGGCTCAGGCTCAGGCTCAGGCTCAGGCTCAGGCTCAGGCTCAGGCTCAGGCTCAGGCTCAGGCTCAGGCTCAGGCTCAGGCTCAGGCTCAGGCTCAGGCTCAGGCTCAGGCTCAGGCTCAGGCTCAGGCTCAGGCTCAGGCTCAGGCTCAGGCTCAGGCTCAGGCTCAGGCTCAGGCTCAGGCTCAGGCTCAGGCTCAGGCTCAGGCTCAGGCTCAGGCTCAGGCTCAGGCTCAGGCTCAGGCTCAGGCTCAGGCTCAGGCTCAGGCTCAGGCTCAGGCTCAGGCTCAGGCTCAGGCTCAGGCTCAGGCTCAGGCTCAGGCTCAGGCTCAGGCTCAGGCTCAGGCTCAGGCTCAGGCTCAGGCTCAGGCTCAGGCTCAGGCTCAGGCCCAGGCCTCAGGCCTCAGGCTCAGGCCCAGGCTCAGGCTCAGGCTCAGGCCTCAGGCCCAGGCTCAGGCCCAGGCTCAGGCTCAGGCCTCAGGCCCAGGCTCAGGCTCAGGCTCAGGCTCAGGCTCAGGCTCAGGCTCAGGCTCAGGCCTAGGCTCAGGCTCAGGCTCAGGCTCAGGCTCAGGCTCAGGCTCAGGCTCAGGCTCAGGCTCAGGCTCAGGCTCAGGCTCAGGCTCAGGCTCAGGCTCAGGCTCAGGCTCAGGCTCAGGCTCAGGCTCAGGCTCAGGCTCAGGCTCAGGCTCAGGCTCAGGCTCAGGCTCAGGCTCAGGCTCAGGCTCAGGCTCAGGCTCAGGCTCAGGCTCAGGCTCAGGCTCAGGCTCAGGCTCAGGCTCAGGCTCAGGCTCAGGCTCAGGCTCAGGCTCAGGCTCAGGCTCAGGCTCAGGCTCAGGCTCAGGCTCAGGCTCAGGCTCAGGCTCAGGCTCAGGCTCAGGCTCAGGCTCAGGCTCAGGCTCAGGCTCAGGCTCAGGCTCAGGCTCAGGCTCAGGCTCAGGCTCAGGCCCAGGCCCAGGCTCAGGCTCAGGCTCAGGCTCAGGCCCAGGCCCAGGCTCAGGCTCAGGCTCAGGCTCAGGCTCAGGCTCAGGCTCAGGCTCAGGCTCAGGCTCAGGCTCAGGCTCAGGCTCAGGCTCAGGCTCAGGCTCAGGCTCAGGCTCAGGCTCAGGCTCAGGCTCAGGCTCAGGCTCAGGCTCAGGCTCAGGCTCAGGCTCAGGCTCAGGCTCAGGCTCAGGCTCAGGCTCAGGCTCAGGCTCAGGCTCAGGCTCAGGCTCAGGCTCAGGCTCAGGCTCAGGCTCAGGCTCAGGCTCAGGCCCAGGCCCAGGCCCAGGCCCAGGCCTCAGGCCCAGGCTCAGGCCTCAGGCTCAGGCTCAGGCCTCAGGCCCAGGCCCAGGCCCAGGCCTCAGGCCTCAGGCCCAGGCTCAGGCTCAGGCCTCAGGCCCAGGCTCAGGCTCAGGCCCAGGGCTCAGGCTCAGGCTCAGGCCCAGGCCCAGGCCCAGGCCCAGGCCCAGGCCCAGGCTCAGGCTCAGGCTCAGGCTCAGGCCTCAGGCCCAGGCTCAGGCTCAGGCCTCAGGCCCAGGCTCAGGCCTCAGGCCCAGGCCTCAGGCCCAGGCCCAGGCCCAGGCTCAGGCTCAGGCCTCAGGCCCAGGCTCAGGCTCAGGCCTCAGGCCTCAGGCTCAGGCCCAGGCCTCAGGCTCAGGCTCAGGCCCAGGCTCAGGCCCAGGCTCAGGCTCAGGCTCAGGCTCAGGCTCAGGCTCAGGCTCAGGCTCAGGCTCAGGCCTCAGGCCCAGGCCTCAGGCCCAGGCCCAGGCTCAGGCTCAGGCCTAGGCCTAGGCTCAGGCTCAGGGCTCAGGCCCAGGCCCAGGCCCAGGCTCAGGCTCAGGCCTCAGGCCTCAGGCCTCAGGCTCAGGCCCAGGCTCAGGCTCAGGCTCAGGCTCAGGCTCAGGCTCAGGCTCAGGCTCAGGCTCAGGCCTCAGGCTCAGGCTCAGGCCCAGGCTCAGGCCCAGGCTCAGGCTCAGGCTCAGGCTCAGGCTCAGGCTCAGGCTCAGGCCCAGGCCCAGGCTCAGGCCCAGGCTCAGGCTCAGGCTCAGGCTCAGGCTCAGGCTCAGGCCTCAGGCCTCAGGCTCAGGCCTCAGGCTCAGGCTCAGGCTCAGGCCCAGGCTCAGGCTCAGGCTCAGGCTCAGGCCTCAGGCCTCAGGCCCAGGCTCAGGCTCAGGCTCAGGCCTCAGGCCCAGGGCTCAGGCTCAGGCTCAGGCTCAGGCTCAGGCTCAGGCTCAGGCTCAGGCCTCAGGCCTCAGGCTCAGGCCTCAGGCTCAGGCTCAGGCCTAGGCTCAGGCTCAGGCTCAGGCTCAGGCTCAGGCTCAGGCCTCAGGCCTCAGGCTCAGGCCCAGGGCTCAGGCTCAGGCTCAGGCTCAGGCCTCAGGCTCAGGCCTCAGGCTCAGGCTCAGGCCCAGGCTCAGGCTCAGGCTCAGGCTCAGGCTCAGGCTCAGGCTCAGGCTCAGGCTCAGGCTCAGGCCTCAGGCCCAGGCTCAGGCTCAGGCTCAGGCTCAGGCTCAGGCTCAGGCTCAGGCTCAGGCTCAGGCTCAGGCTCAGGCTCAGGCTCAGGCTCAGGCTCAGGCTCAGGCTCAGGCTCAGGCCCAGGCCCAGGCTCAGGCTCAGGCTCAGGCTCAGGCCTCAGGCCCAGGCTCAGGCTCAGGCCTCAGGCTCAGGCCCAGGCTCAGGCTCAGGCTCAGGCTCAGGCTCAGGCTCAGGGCTCAGGCCCAGGCTCAGGCTCAGGCTCAGGCTCAGGCTCAGGCTCAGGCTCAGGCTCAGGCTCAGGCTCAGGCTCAGGCTCAGGCTCAGGCTCAGGCTCAGGCTCAGGCTCAGGCTCAGGCTCAGGCTCAGGCTCAGGCTCAGGCTCAGGCTCAGGCTCAGGCTCAGGCTCAGGCTCAGGCTCAGGCTCAGGCTCAGGCTCAGGCTCAGGCTCAGGCTCAGGCTCAGGCTCAGGCTCAGGCTCAGGCTCAGGCTCAGGCTCAGGCTCAGGCTCAGGCTCAGGCTCAGGCTCAGGCTCAGGCTCAGGCTCAGGCTCAGGCTCAGGCTCAGGCTCAGGCTCAGGCTCAGGCCCAGGCCTCAGGCCTCAGGCTCAGGCTCAGGCCCAGGCGCTCAGGCCTCAGGCCCAGGCTCAGGCTCAGGCCTCAGGCCCAGGCCCAGGCCTCAGGCCCAGGCGCTCAGGCCCAGGCCTCAGGCTCAGGCTCAGGCCTCAGGCTCAGGCCCAGGCTCAGGCTCAGGCCTCAGGCCCAGGCTCAGGCTCAGGCCCAGGCTCAGGCCCAGGCCTCAGGCCCAGGCTCAGGCCCAGGCCTCAGGCTCAGGCTCAGGCCTCAGGCCCAGGGCTCAGGCTCAGGCCTCAGGCCCAGGCTCAGGCTCAGGCTCAGGCCTCAGGCCTCAGGCTCAGGCTCAGGCCCAGGCCCAGGCCCAGGCTCAGGCTCAGGCTCAGGCTCAGGCCCAGGGCTCAGGCTCAGGCCCAGGCCTCAGGCTCAGGCCCAGGCCTCAGGCCCAGGCTCAGGCCTCAGGCCCAGGCTCAGGCCCAGGCCCAGGCTCAGGCTCAGGCTCAGGCCCAGGCCTCAGGCCTCAGGCTCAGGCTCAGGCCCAGGCTCAGGCCTCAGGCCCAGGCTCAGGCTCAGGCCCAGGGCTCAGGCCCAGGCTCAGGCTCAGGCCCAGGGCTCAGGCCTCAGGCTCAGGCCCAGGCTCAGGCTCAGGCTCAGGGCTCAGGCTCAGGCCTCAGGCTCAGGCCTAGGCTCAGGCTCAGGCTCAGGCTCAGGCTCAGGCTCAGGCCTCAGGCCCAGGCTCAGGCTCAGGCCTCAGGCCCAGGCTCAGGCCCAGGCTCAGGCCCAGGCTCAGGGCTCAGGCTCAGGCCTAGGCCTAGGCTCAGGCTCAGGCCCAGGCTCAGGCCTAGGCCTCAGGCTCAGGCTCAGGCCTCAGGCCCAGGCCTCAGGCTCAGGCCTCAGGCTCAGGCTCAGGCTCAGGCCTCAGGCTCAGGCCCAGGCTCAGGCTCAGGCTCAGGCTCAGGCTCAGGCCCAGGCTCAGGCTCAGGCTCAGGCTCAGGCTCAGGCTCAGGCTCAGGCTCAGGCTCAGGCCTCAGGCCTAGGCCTCAGGCTCAGGCTCAGGGCTCAGGCCCAGGCTCAGGCTCAGTGGCTCAGGCTCAGGCTCAGGGCTCAGGCCCAGGGCTCAGGCTCAGGCCCAGGCCCAGGGCTCAGGCCCAGGGCTCAGGGCCTCAGGCTCAGGCCTCAGGCTCAGGCCCAGGCCTCAGGCCCAGGCCTCAGGCCCAGGGCTCAGGGCTCAGGCTCAGGCCCAGGCTCAGGCCTCAGGCCTCAGGCCCAGGCTCAGGCCTCAGGCTCAGGCTCAGGCCCAGGGCTCAGGCCCAGGCTCAGGCCTCAGGCCCAGGCTCAGGCCCAGGCCTCAGGCCCAGGCCCAGGCTCAGGCTCAGTGGCTCAGGCCCAGGCTCAGGCCCAGGCTCAGGCCTCAGGCCCAGGCCTCAGGCCCAGGGCTCAGGCTCAGGCTCAGGCTCAGGCTCAGGCTCAGGCTCAGGCTCAGGCTCAGGCCTCAGGCCCAGGCTCAGGCCCAGGCTCAGGCTCAGGCCTCAGGCCCAGGCTCAGGCTCAGGCTCAGGCTCAGGCTCAGGCCTCAGGCCTCAGGCCCAGGCCCAGGCCTCAGGCTCAGGCCTCAGGCCCAGGCCCAGGCTCAGGCTCAGGCTCAGGCTCAGGCCCAGGCCTCAGGCCCAGGCTCAGGCTCAGGCTCAGGCTCAGGCCCAGGGCTCAGGCCTAGGCCCAGGGCTCAGGCTCAGGCCTAGGCCCAGGCTCAGGCCCAGGCTCAGGCCCAGGGCTCAGGCTCAGGGCTCAGGCCTCAGGCCTCAGGCCCAGGGCTCAGGCTCAGGCCTCAGGCCTCAGGCCCAGGCCTCAGGCCCAGGCTCAGGCTCAGGCCCAGGCTCAGGCCCAGGCTCAGGGCTCAGGCCCAGGCTCAGGCTCAGGCCTCAGGCCCAGGCTCAGGCCCAGGCTCAGGCTCAGGCCTCAGTGGCTCAGGCTCAGGCTCAGGGCTCAGGCTCAGGCCTAGGCCCAGGGCTCAGGCCCAGGCCTAGGCTCAGGCTCAGGCCTCAGGCTCAGGCCCAGGGCTCAGGCTCAGGCTCAGGCTCAGGCTCAGGCTCAGGCCCAGGCTCAGGCCCAGGCTCAGGCCCAGGCTCAGGCTCAGGCCCAGGCTCAGGCCTCAGGCCCAGGGCTCAGGCTCAGGCCCAGGCTCAGGCCTCAGGCTCAGGCCCAGGCTCAGGCCCAGGCTCAGGCTCAGGCTCAGGCTCAGGCTCAGGCTCAGGCTCAGGCTCAGGCTCAGGCTCAGGCTCAGGCTCAGGCTCAGGCTCAGGCCCAGGCCCAGGCTCAGGCTCAGGCCTCAGGCTCAGGCCTCAGGCCCAGGCTCAGGCTCAGGCCTCAGGCCCAGGCTCAGGCTCAGGCTCAGGCTCAGGCTCAGGCTCAGGCTCAGGCTCAGGCTCAGGCTCAGGCTCAGGCTCAGGCTCAGGCTCAGGCTCAGGCTCAGGCTCAGGCTCAGGCTCAGGCTCAGGCTCAGGCTCAGGCTCAGGCTCAGGCTCAGGCTCAGGCTCAGGCTCAGGCTCAGGCCCAGGCTCAGGCTCAGGCCTCAGGCCTCAGGCCCAGGGCTCAGGCTCAGGCCTCAGGCCTCAGGCTCAGGCCTCAGGCCCAGGCCTCAGGCCTCAGGCCCAGGGCTCAGGCTCAGGCTCAGGCTCAGGCTCAGGGCTCAGTGGCTCAGGCTCAGGCCCAGGGCTCAGGCTCAGGCTCAGGCTCAGGCTCAGGCTCAGGCCCAGGCCTCAGTGGCCCAGGCCCAGGCCTCAGGCCCAGGCCTCAGGCCCAGGCTCAGGCCTCAGGCCCAGGCCCAGGCTCAGGCTCAGGCTCAGGCTCAGGCTCAGGCTCAGGCTCAGGCCCAGGCCTCAGGCCCAGGGCTCAGGCTCAGGCCCAGGCCTCAGGCTCAGGCTCAGGGCTCAGGCTCAGGCCTCAGGCTCAGGCCTAGGCCTCAGGCTCAGGCCCAGGCTCAGGCCTAGGCCCAGGCTCAGGCCTCAGGCCTAGGCTCAGGCCCAGGCTCAGGCCCAGGCTCAGGCCCAGGCCTCAGGCCCAGGCCTCAGGCCCAGGCCTCAGGCCCAGGGCTCAGGCTCAGGCCTCAGGCTCAGGCTCAGGCCTCAGGCCTCAGGCCCAGGCCCAGGCCCAGGCTCAGGCTCAGGCTCAGGCTCAGGCCTCAGGCCCAGGCTCAGGCTCAGGCTCAGGCTCAGGCTCAGGCTCAGGCCCAGGCTCAGGCCCAGGCCCAGGCCCAGGCCCAGGCTCAGGCTCAGGCTCAGGCTCAGGCTCAGGCCTAGGCCTCAGGCCCAGGCCTCAGGCTCAGGCTCAGGCTCAGGCCCAGGCCCAGGCTCAGGCTCAGGCTCAGGCTCAGGCTCAGGCTCAGGCCCAGGCCCAGGCTCAGGCTCAGGCTCAGGCCCAGGCCCAGGCCTAGGCCCAGGCTCAGGCTCAGGCTCAGGCTCAGGCTCAGGCTCAGGCTCAGGCCCAGGCTCAGGCTCAGGCTCAGGCTCAGGCTCAGGCCCAGGCCTCAGGCTCAGGCTCAGGCTCAGGCCCAGGCTCAGGCCCAGGCCCAGGCCCAGGCCCAGGCCCAGGCCTCAGGCCCAGGCCTCAGGCCCAGGCTCAGGCCTCAGGCCCAGGCCCAGGCTCAGGCTCAGGCCCAGGCCTCAGGCCCAGGCCCAGGCCCAGGCTCAGGCCCAGGCCTCAGGCTCAGGCCCAGGCCCAGGCTCAGGCCCAGGCCTCAGGCCCAGGCCCAGGCCCAGGCCCAGGCCTCAGGCCCAGGCCTCAGGCTCAGGCCTCAGGCCCAGGCCCAGGCCCAGGCCCAGGGCTCAGGCCTCAGGCCCAGGCCCAGGCCTCAGGCCCAGGCCTCAGGCCTCAGGCCCAGGCCCAGGCCTCAGGCCCAGGCTCAGGCCTCAGGCCTCAGGCCCAGGCCTAGGCCCAGGCCTAGGCCCAGGGCTCAGGCCCAGGCCTCAGGCCCAGGGCTCAGGCCTAGGCCCAGGCTCAGGCTCAGGCCTAGGCCCAGGGCTCAGGCTCAGGCCTCAGGCCCAGGCCCAGGCCTCAGGCCTCAGGCCTAGGCCTAGGCCCAGGCCCAGGCCCAGGCCTCAGGCCCAGGCCTCAGGCCTAGGCTCAGGCCCAGGCCCAGGCTCAGGCCTCAGGCCTCAGGCCCAGGCCTCAGGCCTCAGGCCCAGGCCCAGGCCCAGGCTCAGGCCTCAGGCTCAGGGCTCAGGCCCAGGCCCAGGCCCAGGCCTCAGGCCCAGGCTCAGGCCTAGGCCCAGGCTCAGGCCCAGGCCTCAGGCCTCAGGCCTAGGCCCAGGCCCAGGCCCAGGCCTAGGCCCAGGCCCAGGCTCAGGCCCAGGCCCAGGCCCAGGCCCAGGCCTCAGGCCCAGGCTCAGGCCCAGGGCTCAGGCCTCAGGCCCAGGCTCAGGCCTCAGGCCTAGGCCTCAGGCCCAGGGCTCAGGCCTCAGGCCCAGGCCCAGGCCTCAGGCCTCAGGCCCAGGGCTCAGGCCCAGGCTCAGGCCTCAGGCCCAGGCCCAGGGCTCAGGCCCAGGCCTCAGGCCCAGGGCTCAGGCCCAGGCCTCAGGCCTAGGCCCAGGCCTCAGGCCCAGGCCTCAGGCCTCAGGCCCAGGGCTCAGGCCCAGGCCCAGGGCTCAGGCCCAGGCCCAGGCCCAGGCCTCAGGCCTAGGCCCAGGCCCAGGCCCAGGGCTCAGGCCTAGGCCCAGGCCTCAGGCCTCAGGCCCAGGGCCTCAGGCCCAGGCTCAGGCCCAGGCCTCAGGCTCAGGCCTCAGGCCCAGGCCTCAGGCCCAGGGCCTCAGGCCCAGGCTCAGGCCCAGGCTCAGGCCTAGGCCTCAGGCCTCAGGCCCAGGGCTCAGGGCTCAGGCTCAGGCCTCAGGCCTCAGGCTCAGGCCTAGGCCTAGGCCCAGGGCTCAGGCCTAGGCCCAGGGCTCAGGCCCAGGCTCAGGCCTAGGCCCAGGCTCAGGCCCAGGCTCAGGCCTCAGGCCCAGGCCCAGGCCCAGGCCTCAGGCTCAGGCTCAGGCTCAGGCCCAGGGCCCAGGCTCAGGCTCAGGCCTCAGGCTCAGGCCCAGGCCTCAGGCCCAGGCCTCAGGCTCAGGCTCAGGCTCAGGCTCAGGCCCAGGCCTCAGGCCTCAGGCTCAGGCCCAGGGCTCAGGCTCAGGCCCAGGCCCAGGCTCAGGCTCAGGCCCAGGCTCAGGCTCAGGCTCAGGCTCAGGCTCAGGCCCAGGCCTCAGGCTCAGGCCCAGGCCCAGGCTCAGGCTCAGGCCTCAGGCCTCAGGCCTCAGGCCTAGGCCCAGGCCTAGGCCCAGGCCCAGGGCTCAGGCTCAGGCCCAGGGCTCAGGCCCAGGGCTCAGGCCCAGGCCTCAGGCTCAGGCCTCAGGCTCAGGCCTCAGGCCCAGGCTCAGGCTCAGGCCCAGGCTCAGGCTCAGGCTCAGGCTCAGGCCCAGGCCCAGGCCCAGGCCCAGGGCTCAGGCTCAGGCTCAGGCCCAGGGCTCAGGCTCAGGCCCAGGCCCAGGCTCAGGCTCAGGCTCAGGCTCAGGCCTCAGGCCTCAGGCCCAGGCCTCAGGCTCAGGCCCAGGCTCAGGCCCAGGCTCAGGCCCAGGCCCAGGGCTCAGGCTCAGGCTCAGGCCCAGGCCCAGGCCCAGGGCTCAGGCCCAGGCTCAGGCTCAGGCCCAGGCCCAGGCTCAGGCCTCAGGCCTCAGGCTCAGGCCTCAGGCTCAGGCTCAGGCCTCAGGCCTCAGGCTCAGGCCCAGGCCCAGGCGCTCAGGCTCAGGCCTCAGGCCTCAGGCCCAGGCTCAGGCCTCAGGCCCAGGCCTCAGGCCCAGGGCTCAGGCCCAGGCCTCAGGCCCAGGCCCAGGCCTCAGGCCTCAGGCCCAGGCTCAGGCCCAGGCCTCAGGCTCAGGCCTCAGGCCTCAGGCCCAGGGCTCAGGCCCAGGCTCAGGCTCAGGCCTCAGGCCCAGGCTCAGGCCTCAGGCCTCAGGCTCAGGCTCAGGCTCAGGCCCAGGGCTCAGGCCTAGGCTCAGGGCTCAGGCCCAGGGCTCAGGGCTCAGGCCTCAGGCCTAGGCCCAGGCCCAGGGCTCAGGCCCAGGCCCAGGGCTCAGGCCCAGGCCTAGGCCCAGGGCTCAGGCCCAGGCCTCAGGCCCAGGGCCCAGGCCCAGGCCCAGGCCCAGGCCCAGGCCCAGGCCCAGGCCCAGGGCTCAGGCCCAGGCCTCAGGCCTCAGGCCCAGGCCTCAGGCCTAGGCCCAGGGCTCAGGCCCAGGCCTCAGGCCCAGGCCCAGGCCCAGGCTCAGGCCTAGGCCCAGGGCTCAGGCCCAGGCCTCAGGCCTCAGGCCCAGGCCCAGGCCTCAGGCCCAGGGCTCAGGCCTAGGCCCAGGCCTCAGGCCCAGGCCTCAGGCCCAGGCCCAGGCCCAGGGCCTCAGGCCCAGGCCCAGGCCTCAGGCCCAGGCCTCAGGCCCAGGCCTCAGGCCCAGGCCCAGGCCTCAGGCCTCAGGCCCAGGCCTCAGGCCTAGGCCCAGGCTCAGGCCCAGGCCTCAGGCCCAGGCCTAGGCCCAGGCCTCAGGCCCAGGCCCAGGCCCAGGCTCAGGCTCAGGCTCAGGCTCAGGCTCAGGCCCAGGGCTCAGGCTCAGGCCTCAGGCCCAGGCTCAGGCCCAGGGCTCAGGCCCAGGCTCAGGCTCAGGCTCAGGCTCAGGCTCAGGCCTAGGCCCAGGCCCAGGGCTCAGGCTCAGGCCCAGGCTCAGGCCCAGGCTCAGGCCCAGGGCTCAGGCCCAGGCCCAGGCCTCAGGCCTAGGCCCAGGGCTCAGGCCTCAGGCTCAGGCCTAGGCCTAGGCCCAGGGCTCAGGCCCAGGCCTCAGGCCTCAGGCCTAGGCCCAGGCCTCAGGCTCAGGCCCAGGCCCAGGCCCAGGCCCAGGCCCAGGCCCAGGCCCAGGCCCAGGGCTCAGGCCCAGGCCTAGGCCCAGGCCCAGGCCCAGGGCTCAGGCCTAGGCCTAGGCCTAGGCCTCAGGGCCCAGGCTCAGGCCTCAGGCTCAGGCTCAGGCTCAGGCCTAGGCCCAGGGCTCAGGCTCAGGCCCAGGCTCAGGCCTCAGGCCCAGGCCTCAGGCCCAGGCCCAGGCTCAGGCCCAGGGCTCAGGCCCAGGCCTCAGGCCCAGGCCTCAGGCCTCAGGCCCAGGGCTCAGGCCTCAGGCCTCAGGCCCAGGGCTCAGGGCTCAGGCTCAGGCCCAGGCTCAGGCCTCAGGCCCAGGCTCAGGCCCAGGCTCAGGCCTCAGGCTCAGGCCTAGGCTCAGGGCCCAGGCTCAGGCTCAGGCTCAGGCCCAGGCCCAGGCTCAGGCCCAGGCTCAGGCCCAGGCTCAGGCTCAGGCTCAGGCTCAGGCTCAGGCTCAGGCTCAGGCTCAGGCTCAGGCTCAGGCTCAGGCTCAGGCCCAGGCCCAGGCTCAGGGCTCAGGCCCAGGCTCAGGCCTCAGGCTCAGGCCCAGGCCTCAGGCTCAGGCCCAGGCCCAGGCTCAGGCTCAGGCTCAGGCTCAGGCTCAGGCCCAGGGCTCAGGGCTCAGGGCCCAGGCTCAGGCTCAGGCTCAGGCTCAGGCCCAGGCCCAGGCTCAGGCTCAGGCTCAGGCTCAGGCTCAGGCCTCAGGCCCAGGGCTCAGGCCTCAGGCTCAGGCCCAGGCTCAGGCCTCAGGCTCAGGCTCAGGGCTCAGGCCTCAGGCCCAGGCGCTCAGGCCTCAGGCCCAGGGCTCAGGCCTCAGGCCTCAGGCCCAGGCCCAGGCCTCAGGCCCAGGCCTCAGGCCCAGGCCTAGGCCTCAGGGCTCAGGCCTCAGGCCCAGGGCTCAGGCTCAGGCCTCAGGCCTCAGGCCCAGGCTCAGGCTCAGGCCTCAGGCCTCAGGCCCAGGGCTCAGGCTCAGGCCTCAGGCCTCAGGCCCAGGCTCAGGGCTCAGGCCTCAGGCCTAGGCCCAGGCCCAGGGCTCAGGCCTCAGGCCCAGGGCTCAGGCCTCAGGCCCAGGGCTCAGGCCTCAGGCTCAGGCCTCAGGCCTCAGGCCTCAGGCCTCAGGCTCAGGCTCAGGGCTCAGGCCCAGGCCCAGGCCCAGGCCCAGGGCTCAGGCCCAGGGCTCAGGCCCAGGCCCAGGCTCAGGCTCAGGCTCAGGGCTCAGGCCCAGGCTCAGGCTCAGGCTCAGGCTCAGGCTCAGGCTCAGGCCCAGGCCTCAGGCTCAGGCTCAGGCTCAGGCTCAGGCTCAGGCTCAGGGCTCAGGCCTAGGCCCAGGCTCAGGCCCAGGCTCAGGGCTCAGGCCCAGGCTCAGGCCCAGGGCTCAGGCCCAGGCTCAGGCTCAGGCCTAGGCTCAGGCTCAGGCCCAGGCTCAGGCCTCAGGCTCAGGCCCAGGCCTCAGGCCTCAGGCTCAGGCCCAGGCCTCAGGCCCAGGCCTCAGGCCCAGGCTCAGGCCCAGGCCCAGGCCCAGGCCCAGGCCCAGGCCCAGGCTCAGGCTCAGGCCCAGGCCTCAGGCCCAGGCCTCAGGCTCAGGCTCAGGCCCAGGCCCAGGCTCAGGCTCAGGCCTCAGGCCCAGGGCTCAGGCCCAGGCCTCAGGCCTCAGGCTCAGGCTCAGGCCTCAGGCCTCAGGCCTCAGGCCCAGGCTCAGGCCTCAGGCTCAGGCCCAGGCTCAGGCTCAGGCCCAGGGCCCAGGCCTCAGGCCCAGGGCTCAGGCCTCAGGCTCAGGCCTAGGCCCAGGGCTCAGGCTCAGGCCCAGGCCCAGGCCCAGGCCTCAGGCCCAGGCTCAGGCTCAGGCTCAGGCCCAGGCCTAGGCCCAGGGCCCAGGGCTCAGGCCCAGGCTCAGGCTCAGGCCCAGGCCCAGGCTCAGGCCCAGGCCCAGGGCTCAGGCCCAGGCTCAGGCCTCAGGCCCAGGCCCAGGGCTCAGGCTCAGGCTCAGGCCCAGGCCCAGGCCTCAGGCCCAGGCCTCAGGCCTCAGGCCCAGGGCTCAGGCTCAGGCCTAGGCCTCAGGCCTAGGCCTCAGGCCCAGGCCTCAGGCCCAGGCCCAGGGCTCAGGCTCAGGCCCAGGCTCAGGCTCAGGCTCAGGCTCAGGCCCAGGCCCAGGCCCAGGCCCAGGCTCAGGCCTAGGCCTAGGCTCAGGCCTCAGGCTCAGGGCTCAGGCTCAGGCCTCAGGCCTCAGGGCTCAGGCCTAGGCTCAGGCCCAGGGCCTCAGGCCCAGGCTCAGGCCTCAGGCCCAGGCCTCAGGCCCAGGGCTCAGGCTCAGGCTCAGGGCTCAGGCCTCAGGCCCAGGGCTCAGGCCTCAGGCTCAGGCCCAGGCTCAGGCTCAGGCTCAGGCTCAGGCTCAGGCCTAGGCCCAGGCCCAGGCCTAGGCCCAGGCTCAGGCCCAGGCCTCAGGGCTCAGGCCCAGGGCTCAGGCTCAGGGCTCAGGCTCAGGCTCAGGCCTCAGGCTCAGGCCTCAGGCCCAGGGCTCAGGCCCAGGCTCAGGCCTAGGCCCAGGCCTCAGGCTCAGGCCTCAGGCCCAGGCCTCAGGCCCAGGCTCAGGGCTCAGGCCTCAGGCCTAGGCCCAGGCTCAGGCCTCAGGCCCAGGCCCAGGCTCAGGCCTAGGCTCAGGCTCAGGCTCAGGCTCAGGCTCAGGCTCAGGCTCAGGCCCAGGCCCAGGGCTCAGGCCCAGGCCTCAGGCCTCAGGCCTCAGGCCCAGGGCTCAGGCCTCAGGCTCAGGCCTCAGGCCCAGGGCTCAGGCCTAGGCCCAGGCCTAGGCCCAGGCCTCAGGCCCAGGGCTCAGGCCCAGGGCTCAGGCCCAGGCCTCAGGCCTCAGGCCCAGGCCCAGGGCTCAGGCTCAGGCCTCAGGCCCAGGCCCAGGCCTCAGGCCCAGGCCCAGGCCCAGGCCTCAGGCCCAGGCCTCAGGCCTAGGCCCAGGCCTCAGGCCCAGGCCCAGGCCTAGGCCCAGGCTCAGGCCTAGGCCCAGGCCTCAGGCCCAGGCCCAGGCTCAGGCTCAGGCTCAGGCCTAGGCCCAGGCTCAGGCCTAGGCCTCAGGCTCAGGCCCAGGCCCAGGCCCAGGCCTCAGGCCTAGGCCCAGGGCTCAGGCCTCAGGCCCAGGCTCAGGCCCAGGCCTCAGGCCTAGGCCCAGGCCTCAGGCCTAGGCCCAGGGCTCAGGCCCAGGCTCAGGCCCAGGCTCAGGCCTCAGGCCCAGGCCCAGGCCCAGGCCCAGGCCTCAGGCCTAGGCCCAGGCCTCAGGCCTAGGCCCAGGCCCAGGGCTCAGGCCTAGGCCTCAGGCCCAGGCTCAGGCTCAGGCTCAGGCTCAGGCCCAGGCCCAGGCTCAGGCTCAGGCCCAGGCCCAGGGCTCAGGCCTAGGCTCAGGCCTAGGCCCAGGGCCCAGGCCTCAGGCCCAGGCCTCAGGCTCAGGCTCAGGCCTAGGCCTAGGCCCAGGGCTCAGGCCCAGGGCTCAGGCCCAGGCCCAGGCTCAGGCCTAGGCCCAGGCCCAGGCCCAGGCCCAGGCCCAGGGCTCAGGCCCAGGCCCAGGCCTCAGGCCCAGGCCTAGGCTCAGGCCCAGGCCCAGGCCTAGGCCCAGGCTCAGGCCTAGGCCCAGGCCCAGGCCCAGGGCTCAGGCTCAGGCCTAGGCCCAGGGCTCAGGCCCAGGCCTCAGGCCCAGGCCTCAGGCCTAGGCCTCAGGCCCAGGGCTCAGGCCTAGGCCCAGGCCCAGGCCTCAGGCCTCAGGCCCAGGCCCAGGCCTAGGCCCAGGCCTCAGGCCTCAGGCCCAGGCCTCAGGCCTCAGGCTCAGGCCCAGGCCTCAGGCCTCAGGCCCAGGCCCAGGCTCAGGCCCAGGCTCAGGCTCAGGCCTCAGGCCCAGGCCTCAGGCCTAGGCCTCAGGCCTCAGGGCCCAGGCCCAGGCCCAGGCCTCAGGCCTCAGGCCCAGGGCCTCAGGCCTCAGGCCCAGGCTCAGGGCTCAGGCTCAGGCTCAGGGCTCAGGCCCAGGCTCAGGCCCAGGCTCAGGCTCAGGCCTCAGGCCCAGGGCTCAGGCTCAGGGCTCAGGCCTCAGGCCCAGGCCTCAGGCCCAGGGCTCAGGCCTCAGGCCCAGGCCTCAGGCCCAGGCCTCAGGCCCAGGGCTCAGGCCCAGGCCCAGGCCTCAGGCCTCAGGCCCAGGGCTCAGGCCTCAGGCCCAGGCCTCAGGCCCAGGGCTCAGGGCTCAGGCCTCAGGGCTCAGGCCCAGGCCTCAGGCCCAGGCCTCAGGCCCAGGGCCCAGGGCCTCAGGCCTCAGGCCTCAGGCCCAGGCCTAGGCCCAGGCTCAGGCCCAGGGCTCAGGCCTAGGCCCAGGCTCAGGCCTCAGGCCCAGGGCTCAGGGCTCAGGCTCAGGCCTAGGGCTCAGGCCTCAGGCCCAGGCCTCAGGCCTAGGCCTAGGCCTAGGCCCAGGGCTCAGGCCTAGGCCCAGGCCCAGGCCTCAGGCCTAGGCCTCAGGCCCAGGCCCAGGGCTCAGGCCCAGGCCTCAGGCCTCAGGCCTCAGGCCCAGGCCTCAGGCCTCAGGCCTCAGGCCCAGGGCTCAGGCCTAGGCCTAGGCCTCAGGCCCAGGGCTCAGGCCTCAGGCCCAGGCCCAGGCCCAGGCTCAGGCTCAGGCCTAGGCCCAGGCCCAGGGCTCAGGCTCAGGCCTCAGGCCTCAGGCTCAGGCCTCAGGCCCAGGGCTCAGGCCTCAGGCTCAGGCTCAGGCCCAGGCCTCAGGCTCAGGCTCAGGCCTCAGGCTCAGGCCCAGGGCTCAGGCCCAGGGCTCAGGCTCAGGCCCAGGCCTCAGGCCTAGGCCCAGGCTCAGGCTCAGGCTCAGGCTCAGGCCTCAGGCCTAGGCTCAGGCCCAGGGCTCAGGCCTCAGGCTCAGGCTCAGGCTCAGGCCCAGGCCTCAGGCCCAGGCCTCAGGCCTAGGCCTAGGGCTCAGGCTCAGGCCTCAGGCCCAGGCCTCAGGCTCAGGCTCAGGCCTCAGGCCCAGGCTCAGGCTCAGGCCCAGGGCTCAGGCCCAGGCCCAGGCTCAGGCCCAGGGCTCAGGCTCAGGCTCAGGGCTCAGGCTCAGGCCTCAGGCCTCAGGCCTAGGCCCAGGCCCAGGCCTAGGCCCAGGCCTCAGGCCCAGGCCTCAGGCCCAGGCCTCAGGCTCAGGGCTCAGGCCTCAGGCCCAGGCTCAGGCCTCAGGCCTCAGGCCCAGGCCTCAGGCCTCAGGGCTCAGGCCCAGGCCTCAGGCCCAGGCCTCAGGCCCAGGCCCAGGCCTCAGGCCCAGGCCCAGGCCCAGGCCCAGGCCTCAGGCCCAGGCCTCAGGCCTCAGGCCCAGGCCTCAGGCCCAGGCCTCAGGCCCAGGCCTCAGGCCTCAGGCCCAGGCCTAGGCCCAGGGCTCAGGCCCAGGCCTCAGGCCCAGGCTCAGGCCCAGGCCCAGGCCCAGGCCCAGGCCCAGGCCCAGGCCTAGGCCCAGGGCCCAGGCCCAGGCCTCAGGCCCAGGCCCAGGCCCAGGCCCAGGCCCAGGCCCAGGCCCAGGCCTCAGGCTCAGGCCTAGGCCCAGGCCCAGGCCTCAGGCCCAGGCCCAGGCCTCAGGCCCAGGCCCAGGCCTAGGCCCAGGCTCAGGGCTCAGGCTCAGGCCCAGGCCTCAGGCCTCAGGCCCAGGCCCAGGCCCAGGCCCAGGCTCAGGCCTCAGGCTCAGGCCCAGGCCCAGGCCCAGGCCCAGGCCCAGGCCCAGGCCTAGGCCCAGGGCCCAGGCCCAGGCCTAGGCCCAGGGCTCAGGCCTCAGGCCCAGGCCCAGGCCCAGGCCTAGGCCCAGGGCCCAGGCCTCAGGCCCAGGCCCAGGCCTCAGGCTCAGGGCTCAGGGCCCAGGCTCAGGCCTCAGGCTCAGGCCTCAGGCCTCAGGCCCAGGCCCAGGGCCTCAGGCCCAGGCCCAGGCCCAGGCCCAGGCCCAGGCCCAGGCCTCAGTGGCTCAGGCCCAGGGCTCAGGCCTCAGGCCTCAGGCCTCAGGCTCAGGGCTCAGGCCCAGGCCTCAGGCCCAGGCCTCAGGCTCAGGGCCCAGGCCTCAGGCCTCAGGCCTCAGGCCCAGGCCTAGGCTCAGGCCTAGGCCCAGGCTCAGGGCTCAGGCCTCAGGCCCAGGCCCAGGCTCAGGCCTCAGGCCCAGGCCTCAGGCCCAGGCTCAGGCCTAGGCCTCAGGCCCAGGGCCCAGGCCCAGGGCTCAGGCCTCAGGCCCAGGCCCAGGCCCAGGCCTCAGGCCTAGGCCCAGGCTCAGGCCCAGGCCTCAGGCCTCAGGCCCAGGGCTCAGGCCTCAGGCTCAGGCCTCAGGCCTAGGCCTCAGGGCCTAGGGCTCAGGCCCAGGCCCAGGCCCAGGGCTCAGGCTCAGGCCCAGGGCTCAGGCCCAGGCCCAGGCCTCAGGCCCAGGCCCAGGGCTCAGGCCCAGGCCCAGGCCCAGGCCCAGGCCCAGGCCCAGGCCCAGGCCCAGGGCTCAGGCCCAGGCTCAGGCCCAGGCCCAGGCCCAGGCCCAGGCCCAGGCTCAGGCCTAGGCCCAGGCCCAGGCCTCAGGCCCAGGGCTCAGGCCCAGGCCTCAGGCCCAGGCCCAGGCCCAGGCCCAGGCCCAGGCCCAGGCCCAGGCCTCAGGCCCAGGCCTCAGGCCCAGGGCTCAGGCCCAGGCCCAGGCCTCAGGCCCAGGCCCAGGCCCAGGCCCAGGCCCAGGCCCAGGCCCAGGCCCAGGCCCAGGCCCAGGCCCAGGCCCAGGCCCAGGCCCAGGCCCAGGCTCAGGCCCAGGCTCAGGCCTAGGCCCAGGCCCAGGCCCAGGCTCAGGCTCAGGCCCAGGGCCCAGGCCCAGGCCCAGGCCTCAGGCCCAGGGCTCAGGCCCAGGCCTAGGCCTCAGGCCCAGGCCTCAGGCCTAGGCCCAGGCCCAGGCCTCAGGCCCAGGCCTCAGGCCCAGGCCCAGGCTCAGGCCCAGGCCTCAGGCCCAGGCCTCAGGCCCAGGCCCAGGCCTCAGGCCTCAGGCCTAGGCCCAGGCCTCAGGCCCAGGCCCAGGCCTCAGGCCCAGGCCTCAGGCCCAGGGCTCAGGCCCAGGCCCAGGCCCAGGCCCAGGCCCAGGCCTCAGGCCCAGGGCTCAGGCCCAGGCCCAGGCCCAGGCCTCAGGCCTAGGCTCAGGCTCAGGCCCAGGCCCAGGCCTCAGGCCCAGGGCTCAGGCTCAGGCCCAGGCCCAGGCCTCAGGCCCAGGCCCAGGGCCTAGGCCCAGGCCCAGGGCTCAGGCCTAGGCCCAGGCCTCAGGCCTAGGCCCAGGGCCCAGGCTCAGGCCTCAGGCCTCAGGCCCAGGGCTCAGGCCTAGGCCCAGGGCTCAGGGCTCAGGCTCAGGCTCAGGCTCAGGCCCAGGCCTCAGGCCCAGGCCTCAGGCCCAGGCCTCAGGCCTAGGCTCAGGCTCAGGCCCAGGCCCAGGCTCAGGCTCAGGCCTCAGGCTCAGGCCTCAGGCCCAGGCCCAGGCCTCAGGCCTCAGGCCCAGGCTCAGGCCTCAGGCCCAGGCCCAGGCCCAGGCCTAGGCTCAGGCTCAGGCCCAGGCCCAGGGCTCAGGCCTCAGGCTCAGGCTCAGGCCCAGGCTCAGGCTCAGGCCTAGGCCCAGGCCTCAGGCCCAGGCCTCAGGCCTAGGCTCAGGCCCAGGCCCAGGCTCAGGCCCAGGGCTCAGGCCCAGGCTCAGGCTCAGGCCTCAGGCTCAGGGCCCAGGCCCAGGCCCAGGCTCAGGCCCAGGCCCAGGCCCAGGCCCAGGCCCAGGCCCAGGCTCAGGCCTAGGGCTCAGGCTCAGGCCCAGGGCTCAGGCCTCAGGCCTGACAGGCTCAGGCCCAGGGCTCGACCAGGCCTAGGCCCAGGCCCAGGCCTCAGGCCCAGGCCCAGGCCCAGGCTCAGGCCTAGGCCCAGGCCCAGGCCTAGGCCCAGGCCCAGGGCTCAGGCCCAGGCCCAGGCTCAGGCTCAGGCTCAGGCTCAGGGCCCAGGCCCAGGCTCAGGCCCAGGCCCAGGCCCAGGCTCAGGCCTAGGCTCAGGCTCAGGCCCAGGGCTCAGGCCCAGGCCCAGGCTCAGGGCTCAGGCCCAGGCCCAGGCTCAGGCCCAGGCTCAGGCCTCAGGCCCAGGCCCAGGCCCAGGCCCAGGCCCAGGCCCAGGCTCAGGCCTCAGGCCCAGGCTCAGGCCCAGGGCCCAGGCTCAGGCCTAGGCCTCAGGCCCAGGACATCCTGGCCGAGCTACGCGCGAGTCCGCATCAGAGAATTCGCATCCGCGTTCGCGGTGGTGGGAATCGGGTGACTGTCTCGGATCAGGTCGTGACGATGAAGACGATCGAAAGGGGCTCAAGGCCCAGGCTCAGGCCCAGGCCCAGGCCCAGGCCCAGGCCCAGGCCCACTTCTAGTGAACACGAACGAAATTGGGCCCTTGCATGTGTTTGTGCCCCTCCGGGCCATGGCTTGCCAAATCGAAGCCATTCTGACCTTGATCTGGCCTTGAGTTGGCAAGGCAGCCGTTGCTAGCCTTAAACCCGAGGTCGATAGCGGCCTTTGAAGGAGCAATGGCGGCGCATGCGGTGGAGAAGGGAGAAGTGGTGGTCGGCGCGTCGAACTGCACAAGCCTCTCGGGCGGGGAGAAAGAGTGTGGATAGCCGTTTGGGGGTAAATGGTAAATTTGACATATTATTCGTGGGTGAGAGATAGTACTTGAAATCCATTGTAAAA
>JASUUB010000028.1:0-76483 GCA_031216185.1 Syzygium aqueum | reverse complement strand
CGACAGGCGGTTCTTGATTTCAATTTTTTGGAACCGATCCTCAGTGGGCGGTCTACGGTTCCGGATTGGGAACTACCCGCCCGGACCATGCTCACTCCTAGTAACTATAAATGCTTGAGCAATGTATCCACAAATGACATTTATTGAATTACATGCTTGAGTTAGCTTCACATGCTTTCTGATGCTTTTCATGGGTAAAACTGGCCAAATTTTCTCCAGAACTGGAGATTGGGGGAATCCAGCCAACGAATGTGATTACAGCAAGATAACTACATATTTTAGTACGTTCATAAAAAAATGAAGCAAAATATTTACTTAATGCTGTTGGCATTGTCAACAGCAAAGGATACATTTTTTTTGGCAGAAGGACACTATTGATGCCATAACTTGTGTATGGCGATCATTTTGATGCCATAACTTTTTTTCGGATCATTTTGGTGTTAAAATCGAAAAAAATAGATTACTTTAGTGACTCCGGCCAAAAAGCTGATGTGGCATTTATATATATTTTTAAAAATAATATGACTTGTACACGTGAAAATTATGTAGCTTTTTTTTTTGAATTTTTTCTCCTTTTTCTATTTTTTCCTTCTCCGGCGAGGGCAACCCTCATATGCACTCATCATGATAAACATTAATACTTCAGATAGTTTTGGAATCATTGAAATTCCATAGGGATGTTTTTCCAACGTTTTCTTCTCTATTTCGTGTCAATACGGAATTCTGCAAAGTGCGTCATATCCCGTGATCTAATGCCTGAGATGCATCACAAGCATTGCTTTTGGGGTGCCTTGGGCTTTTGGGTTATGGTGAGGACAGAGGTAATGTACTTGCCTGTGTCTATCAAAATGGGCTTTTCTAATATAACTAGATGTAATGCGATATGTCTTGAACATAAAATGTCAATATGAGTGTATTGATTCTCGATATAGGCCCAATATGATGGTTTTGTTAGTACGCTAGTATAGGATTAAAACAAATCGTGAGAATCTCCCCACAGGAAATTGCTTACGAAAAAGACAAGTTTGCAAATCGATTGAAAGGGTTGTTTTGTGAAGACCACGGGAATTTAGGAGAATAAACGAAAGGTGCAAATTGCATGTGTGTTTGCACCCCTTCTTTACAATTATTGCTTTACTGATTAGTTAATGGATTTATATGCTTATCATAATTATGATTTTACTCGAACCTCTCAATAATCCTTTTGTTCCTCACTTGGGCGAGAGCCCCTTGGCCAAGACCCAGCAACCCCCGCCAACCCTTCCCCCACCATCACCGGCCTTCCCGACAATGGTGGGGCGGTGGCGAGGCTTGCAGCGAGCCCTAGCTGTTAGTTTCCAACTTTGCCTCTTTCTCTTTATTTATTTCTTTATTTATAATTTACCTTATTTTCATTAATTTAAATAAAATTTGTGTAAGAAATCATATTTGGACAAAAATGGCATTGTTTTAGCCACGTCATCACCATGTAGGAGAGAGAAAATATTTAAAAAACCACGCCAGTATTTTCTGCTAGCTAAGCTAGGTGGAGTTAACGGAAGGGCTCGATTGCACAAATTTGATAAGTTTTAGGACTTGATTGCACTTTTTGCAAGTTTTAATACTCAATTGTACTTTTGTGATAAGTTTTACGACCATATTCCTAAAAATTATGAAATATAGATAAAGGTACGGACAAAAAAATAAAATACAAATCTCAACCTGTCAATTGAAAATGGAGAAAAAAATAATTAAGTAACTTCTTAATATATAAAAAAGGGTTAATATCCCACAAAACCCCAAACTGATACGTCTGTGATAATTTTATCCCAAACTAATTTTTGATCACCAAAAACCCAAAACTAGTACACTTATGATAAATTTACTCTTAGTTTATTTCCGTTAAATTTTACTGTTAAATTGCTTTATCAAATGACACGTGGCAAATGACGGATGTACCAATTTTATGTTTTACCCTTCGTTTATCACAAATGTACTGGTTTATAATTTTTTGTGGTATTAATTCAATTTAATGGAAACTAACGGAGGGTAAATTTATTACAAATGTATCAATTTAGGGTTTTTTATGGTTAAAAAATTAGCTTTGGATAAATTTGTCACAGATGTACCAGTTTAGGTTTTCATGGTCAAAAAATTAGTTTGGGATAAAATTGTCACTTGTATATCATTTTAGGGTTTTTTGTGGTATTAATCCTAAAAAAAAACAATGAAAGGAGGGCTGGATGGAGTGACACATGTCTTCCCCCAGAACCTTTCTTTAGTATATCATTCTAGAGTGTACAATATTTGTACTGAAAAAGGGTTACACCGACTCTTGTTCTGTAAAGGCTTAACTTACTGCCTTTTTAGGAACAATTAAAAACCTCGTAATTAAAAAAAAGAAAATACTACAAAAAATCTCAAATTATGCCACTTGTGACAACTTTACTTTGAACTTTTTTTTGTAATACAAAAAACCCCAAACTATGCCACTTGTGATAAGTTTACCTTCAACTTTTTTTGTGCAATAAAAAATCATAAACTATACCACTTGTGACATATTTACTCCACAATACTTTGGCCCATATACATTTTCGTTTTTTTCCTTTTTTTTTTTTTAGTTTCTTCTCTCTTCTCTCCATCTGCCATGGTGGAGGGAAGCCGGCGAGGGCGGCCCTTGCCGACACTGGGTAAGGGCTGCTCTCACTAGATCTGGCAAGGGCGACCCTCGTTGGCATCGGGAGAGAGTCACCCTCGCCTGGGCGAGCGATGGTTGTCCTCACTAGCGTCAGGTGAGAGCAGCCCTCTCCTTGGCGGGCGAGGGTCGCCCTCGCTAGATTCGGCGAGGGGGCGATCCTTGCCGGCATCGGGCGAGGGCCGCCTTGCCGACTTCCCTCTACCATGGCCGGCGGAGGAAAGAGAGAAGAAAAGAAAACAAAAGAAAAAAAAAGAAAAAGAAAAAAGACGAAATGCCCATGGACCAAAGTATCGTGAGGTAAATGTGTCACAAGTGGTATAATTTAGGGTTTTGCGTGTCACAAAAAAAAAGTTCAAGGTAAATTTGTCACAAGTGGCATAGTTTGAGATTTTTCGTATTACAAAAAAAGTTCAGGGTAAATTTGTGACAAATGACATAATTTAAGGTTTTTTGTGATATTTTTCCTTAAAAAAATTGGAATAATTAGAACCCTAGAAAACTAATAAATTGTAAGACGAGCTTTTTTACCACCTTCTTTATGTATGCTTTCTCTTCTTTTTCCTCTTTTTGGTTTCTTTAATGCTAAGCTGCATAAAAATGTTAATATAAGAGCCTGTAAATTAAAATAGTATGAAGTTGCGAGCTAGATGAAAACTCTGCCAACTGTTTAATTGGACTTACTCTAGTTGAAGGTATATAACAGCATCATATGCTAAGGTCAGTTGGGTCTTGCTTGTCATTATACTTAATTAGTCACACTCTGTGGATGGGAAAAGTGTCAAAGAAGTCTTAAATCTTTTGTATTTGTACCAATTTAATTTTAATTTTTTTTGGTGTCAATTTAGCCTAAAGCTTTTATCTTTGGGTCAATTGAGTCCTACCGGCCAATTTTGGTTGGATTTTGCTAGTGTGGATGCCGAACAGCCTATGTGGCACCACCGGCAATGACATAGATAATTTTTAATATTATTTAAATATTTTATTGAATAATTTATTTTTTTAATTTTAATTTTCTTTTTTATTTTCATTCATTTTCTTCTTCCTCTAGTCGATTGCTGGAGGCTAGGGCCAATGAGCCTTGCCCCACCGGCCACTGGTGAGGCTTGCCCTCGCTAGCCACTATGAAGGAGGGCCTTGCCAATGGCTAGGCGAGCCACAATCTTGCCAGATTTGGTGAGGTCGGGCCTTCCCCATGGCCGGCAAGGTCGACCCTCACTGGATGGCCATGAAGGCAACCTCGTGCTGGGCTAGGTGAGGCTCACCCTTTTTGGATTTGGCGAGGGTCAAGCCTTGTCGGCCATGGGGGAAGCCCAACCTCGCCATATCCGATGAGGGCGATCCTTGCCCAACCCAGCGCGAGGCTTGAGTCCTCATCGGGGTGGCCATCCGTGAGGGTGGCCTCGAGCTAGGTTGGGCGAGGGATCAAGCCTCGCGCTGGGATGGGCAATGCTCGCTCTCGTCGGATCTAGCAAGGGCCGAGCCTTGTTGGCCATAGGGAAGGCCCGACCTTGCTAGATACGGCGAGATTATGCCTTGCCCAATCGAGCTCGAGGTCGCCCTCGCGGCCATTCGGTGCGGGCTTAAGCCTGGTGTTGGGCTGGGCGAGGCTCGCCCTCATCGGATCTAGCGAGGGTTGAGCTTTGCCGGCCATGGGTGAGGCCTGACCTCACCAGATTCGGTGAGGTCGTGCCTTGCCCAGCCGCTGGCGAGGCTTGCCTTTCTTGTCTCTTGCGAAGGTGAGCCTTGCCATTGGCCAGCGGGTTGAGCCTTGTCATTGGTCAACGGAAGGAAGAAGAAAGGGAATGAAAGAAAATAAAAAAAAGAATAAAAGAAAAGAAAAGAATAAAAATAAAAATATTCAAAAATATTAAAACATTATTAAAAGTTGTTTATATTATCACTAGCGGTGCCACGTAGGCAAAATCTGGCGAAAATTAGTCGGAAGGATTGAATTGACACAAAAATAAAAAAGGTTTAGGATTGAATTGGCAACAAAAAAAATATTTAGAGCTAAATTGACACCAATATAAAAGGTTTAAGACTTTTCTCATACTTTTCCCCTCTATGGACTATACATATATTGTTGAGAGCATGTAGCATAAGCCCGAGCTCACATGTGAGGGGGGAATTGTTGAAATACACATGCGAATTGTGTTAGAAAAGTCCAACTTTAAAGAATCGGACTTAGGCCCTTTCTTGGCGATCCTCCTAAATAAAGTTGTTGAATTTATACTGCGCGTCCCAACAATATATGTAAAATTTGAAAACGTACTAGTAAAGAGAGACAAGGAGGTAATTTGAGTTATTTTAGGAAATTAATTAAAATAGTTGCAAATGAGGAGGATCAATATAGATTTAGAATCCATCCAAGATTCACGGAATAAAATAACTGTATTCGACCCCGTCATTTCGTGCACTGATGATGTAATTCAATTTTTACTATACTTGACATTGCGTAATGTTAAGACTGAATTTGCAATACATGTCTGTGCGTTTTGTGTAGGAGTGAAACGAATAATTTGAGTCAAAGGAGTCCATGGCCGAGAAGAAAGTGCGTGGGCACTTCCCCAGGATTAATTGGTCTTGAAGTCATCAACTACACAAAAGAGAGGAGGACACGTCTTTATTGAAAAGCATCCTTTTACCGCGTTGTAGTGGAATATTTTGGAGTTTCTTCTTGCTCGTTTCACATGTAATCGACGGAATTTCTCATGTCACGCACCCCATTTAAGCGGTAAAAGTGAAAAAAGGAGGAGGAAGATGCCTATGCAAAACGTGAAAAGTAAGGAGGAATCAAGGGTTTACTAAATGACCCTAATCGGAGCACTTGTATCTTCTGAAAATCACATTCGAGAAAGTCATGTCTCAAACTAAAAACTAAAGATCAGGACTAAATTTCGGAAAAATGATTGCAGTAAGAACCCCGAGAAGGAAAAAGTTGCAAAATGATACATTAGATTCATGCAAGTTCAGTGCATCGTGACTAATTCTTGATTTTCGATTTGAGGAGGCATGCACTGTTCAGCATGTATAACTGTCCGTGATATTCTTAAGTTTAGACAGGTAAATTCTAAACTTTTTTTTTCCGGTCTCTTTTGAACCTTTTTCAGGTCATTAGCTTTGGACCATTCGTCTCGTTCTCAAGTGGACCTGCTATCGGTCAAGATTCTCTATCCTTTGAACCCCCATAAATTGATTTGCCCTCCTTCATTAGCACTTCAAACTGCAAAAGCCAGAGAGAGAGAGAGAGAGGGAGAGAGAGAGAGAGAGAGAGAGAGTTCATTTCTACAAGCCATTAACTTTGCCCAAACAACAGGAGTTTAAAAGAAGTCCTATGGGAAGCAACAACGGGCAGAAATCTTCGTCTTCCTTCTCTTTCACGAGCTTGTTCAAGCCCCGGAGGCCACCACGCCGGGATGATGCTTGGGAGGGGGACTCTGCAAGCTCCAGGAAAGGATATCCGAGTGACCACGACAGTGGCCGGTATGTCGCAGACCCCGACATCAACAAGAAAGCCGAGGACTTCATCAACAAGTTCCACGAGGCCCGAGCCTAGGAGTTTGAACGCCATGTGATGGGGTCTAGCATAGGCCCCCCCTGTGCTGAACTGGCTTCTATGTAGGGATCCGTATGCTCTTTCAGTGTTCTTTTCTTAATTATTTGGACTAAGTGTTGCAGCTTGTGTATATATGTAGCTCAGTACAATTGCTATCCTTTCGTTACTAGATTCATATGAAAGTCAAATTTTCAATTGGTTACCCACTGAATTTTGCAGTTGCTTTCATGGATACATTCTCTGAAATATGTATAAAAGTCTCGTATATGTTTGTCGTTCGTTGTTATGGCTCACCCTCCTCTCTCTCTCTCTCTCACTTGGAGAGTGTTATAATCATGATCATTGTGCAGCTAGTTGCGCCCCCCAAGTGACCTATGACCTCGAGTGTGTGGGCGCATGCCCGTAAATATGTGCCGTCTTTGGTCACTTGCCACTATCACATGCTCGCCGCCGTGCCCACACGTTTGCCATTGTGGCTTAACAGTGGTGCTACAATCGATCGCATGCTTCCATGGACATGAAGAAGGTGCATGGATACTTCTTTCAGAAGCATCCTGTTATTCTTTTACCAAAACATACTTGGTTTTTTGTCTTTTCACTTTGTTTTAGTGTAATTGACAGAATTAGTCACGTAACACACCATATTTAAGCCGAAAAAAAATGCCTCAGTAAAATGTGAAAAGTACGGGAAAAACGGTTAACAAAAAATGTCTCTATTTTCTTGTTTGTCCTATTTCCCTTCGCCGATCACCGCTGCCTCAGCGTTGCCAAGCGAGGCGAGGGTGTCACAGCCCTTGCCTGTGGCTTATGACCTCCACTGGTCATCGTTTGGACCATCACGCTAGCGATTTCTTGCATAAATTGATTGGATAGATAGCATTGTAAAATAGTAAAAAAGTTTATGATTGAATTGACAAAATTGAAAAGTTTAAGATTGAATTGACCGACGTAAAATAGATTTAGGACTTTTTGGACAATTCTCCCGAATCCGATATTACCTAGATAACTATCATACCCTTACCAATTAGCCGCTAGCCATTGAAATAAATGACACGTTAAGTAAAATACATATTGATGATCCAAATTTGAGATTGCTTGTATAGGTATTATTTTTATTGAGAGTCGAATTTGTATGTGCGCCTAACTGCTCACACATATTTTTTTTTCTTTCTAAGCTAATATTATATTGATTAGGGTTTATATGTTTTGTCAAAGAGCCTACTTCAATAAGAAATTAAAAAATTAGATTAGGAAACGTGCTGCTACTGATTTAATAAGTTAAAAGCATAATTAAAAGCTTTCATACACCTATTGGTAAAAGTACTTAAGGACTCATTTTGAGATATTTAATTTTGTGAAATAATAGCATGAAAGCGACCTTAAAAGCATATGAGAAATTATTAAGTGAGTGTGATATACTATCCATATACTAAAATGGGAAAAATTACCAAAATGGTCTTAAATTTATTGCAGTTGTACCTATGCAATCTTAAACCTTTTGTCATTTATGCCAATTCAGTCTATCCGATCAAAAGCTCATTGTATCTAATTCTATGTATATGGGGTATGACACATGTTTGAGGAAATAGGAAACTTAAAATTATAAGAATAATGAAATGAAATACAGATATGGCCGGAAAAATAAAATAATCACCTATCCTTTCAACCGAAAATGGAAAAAGAAGGAGAAGAAAAAAACAATTTATTTGTCAAAAATAAATAATAACAAATAATGAAAGGAGGGCTCGAGGGGGTGACACGTGTCCTTCTCAAAACCTTTCTTTAGCAGATCTTTTTAGGGCGTACAATTTGTACTGAAAAGGGGTACACCAAACTATTGCTCTGTGAAGGCAAAACGTACGGCTGCTTTTTAGGGAATAATTAGAACCAACTCAATTAATTTAGGGTTAATATTACAAAAAAGTTTAAATTAATATATTTATAATAAATATTTGTCCCAAATTAATTTTTTGACTACAAAAAATCTCAAACTAATATATTTATGACAGATTTACCCTAAACTAACCTTTTGATTATCAAAATACCAAAAATTAGTATATTTGTGACAATTTTATTTTCGTTAAATTGAGTTAATATCATGAAAAATTACAAAACAGTACACTTGTGAAACACCCCAAACTGATACACCTGTCAACTGTTTCGTGTAATCTAACTAAAAAAATTTACAGTAAAATTTTAAAAAATGAATAGAAGGTAAAATTGTCATTGGCATATATGTTTATAGTTTTTCATAATAAAAAAATTAATTTTGAGGTAAATTTATCATAAATATATCAGTTTGAAGTTTTTTTTTGATATTAATTCATTAATTAATGAGTGTTGCCAACTGATCCGTTCAAAGACTAGAACCCTGGGGCCTCTTTTCGACCACCTTCTTCATGTATTTTCTTTCTTGTCTTTCCTCTTTTCTGTTCCACCAACTCAGCTTTGCATAAACGAACGATGCGGCTGGAGGGAGAGTCCATGGCTATGAAGAAGGTGAATGGACGGACATCTACCCCAGGATTAGTTGTTCTTTAAGTCTTCCCCTACCGATCTCCGTTTTGGTCAACTACACAAAAGAGAGGATGACATGTATTTGTTGAAAAGCATTCTACATTGGGTCCTTTTACCAACACACGCTTTTCTTTGTTCCTTTTTGCTTCTTCTGCACGTCAATTGACAGAATCAATCTCATTACATCCCTAGAGGCCGCGAGGTGGTGGCCTTCAACCTTACCGGATGGCTGCGAGGGCGGCCTCGTGCTGGGCTAGCGAGAGTCGAGCCTCGCCAGCCGTGGGTGAGGCCCAACCTTGCTAGATCCAGTGAGGTTGTGCCTCGCCTAGTCGCTGATGAGGCTTGAGCCCTCGATAGAGATCGCGAACTAATTTTTTGACCATAAAAAATCCAAAATTGATACATTTGCGATGGATTTACTCTAAACTAATTTTTTGATAACAAAAAATTCTAAACCGATACATTTGTGATAAATTTACCTCCGTTAAATTGGATTAATAACATAAAAAACCAAAAAGTAGTACATCTGTGAAAAAATCTCAAATTTGTACGCTCGTCAATTGCTACGTGTCATCCAACTCATAAATTTGATAATAAAATTCAACGAAAATTAATAGAGGGTAAAATTATCATATGTGTATCGATTTAGGATTTTTCGTAGTTAAAAAATTAATTTTACGTAAATTTGTTATAAATGCATTAGTTTAAAATTTTTCGTAATATTAATCTATTAATTAATGAATGCCATCAGCTGATACGTTCAAAGACGAGAACCCTAGTGGCTCCTTTCGACCACCTTCTTGATGTATCTTCTCTCTTGTCTTCCCTCTTTATTGTTCCGTCTACTCAGCTTTGCATAAACGAGCGATGCGATTCGAGGAGAGAGCCACTGGCTATGAAGAAGGTGAATGGACGAACATCATCCCCAGGATTAATTGCTCATTAAGTCTTCCACCCCTGATCGATCTCTATTTTGGTCAACTAAAAAAATGAGAGGACGACATCAAGCATCCTATATTGTCCTTTTACCGACACATGCTTGCTGCAAACGAGGAGGATTCTTTTAACACTTAGATCCACGAAAGGTTCCTGGAATACACGATGGTGTTGTTCACTGATTTGAATTAATCACCGTTTGTCCAATATTTGGCACCTATTCATTTTCTAAGAAGTACTGGCCTGCCGACGAATTTTCGAGTGAAAATTTGAGGTTGAAATATGCCTTTTGAGTTTGTTTTATGATAGTTGAAAATCATATGCATCTAATGGAACGACGGGAGATATACTAAGAGTGATGTGCAAATAAATTGATGTGCTAACTGCTAAATGGTATGTAGAAGTTAAATGAATGATGCGAGTCAAGAGTGGAAAAAGGGTGTCCATGGACAGGGAGAAAGTGCATGGATTCTTCTGCAGGATTAATTTGGTCATGGAGTCTTTCACCACCGATGGGTGTTTTGGTCAACTACATAAAACAGAGGAGGACACTTCCCCAGCATCCTATTGTTCTTTGACCAACAGATACATGTTTTTTTTGGGCTGTTATACATGTAATTGACAGATTTCATCACATCGCATGTGCTATTTTAGGATAAATTTTAAAAAAAATTGCCTCTGCAAAAGGTGAAAAGTGAGGGGGAAAAGGGCTAACAAAATAACCATAATCTAAAATCAGTTATAACTCAATATTAAAGTTTAAAAGTTCATGACTAAATTTCGGAAGAATGATTATAGTACAATTTAGGTACCCCGAGAAGAAAAAAGTTATAAACTGATATGTTGGATTCATTTGAGTTCAATACATTGGGATTAATTCTCGATCTGCGATTTGTCGAGGCATGCAGTGTTCAACATTTTGCACATGAATTTGTATTACAATAATGAGTTTACAAGAGTAATTTTAGACTTCTTTTCCCTTCCCTTTCTAATCCTTTTTAGGTCATTCGGTATGGACCGTTCGTCTGATTCTCAAGGAACTTGATATTTTGTCTAGATTCTCTGCCGTTGGAGTATAAATTGAGTTGCCCTCCTTCATTGACACTTCAAAGTGCAAAAACCCAAGGAAGAGAGAGAGACAGAGAGAGAGAGAGAGAGACAGAGAGAGAGTTCATTTCTACTACTCTTCAACGCCTTCACAGTGATTTAGCTACTAGCTTTGCCCAAACAACAGTAGTTCGAAAGAAGTCCTATGGGAGGCAACGACAGGCAGCAGAAATCTTCATCTTCATCTTCCTTCTCTCTGATGAGCCTCTTCAAGCCTCGGAGGCCACGTCGGGACGATGCTAGGGAGGTGGACTCCATGAAGCCAATGAAGATATGGCCAAGTGACTACGACAAGGGCTGGTACGTTGCAGAGCCCGGCATCGACAAGAAAGCCTCGGCCTTCATTGCCAAGTTTCACGAGACCCGAGTGATCGCGATCTAGCATAGGCCGCCCCTGTGCTAAATTGGCTTCTCTTTAGAGTTCTATACGTTCGTCCAGTGTCATTTGTACTCTTCAAACTATTTATTGTGTCTTGTACATGTATGTAACTCAAAATAAGCACTATATAAAAGTCAATTACTCAATTGGTATACCCACTGATGTGCTTTGCAGCTGTGTATATTCGTACATTCTCCTAAATATGTGCAAATGTGGACCAAAATCATTCATGCTTTTTTTTGTAGTTTGTTCACGGCTTTAAGCATAACTAGTGCTGCTTTCTAATAGCTATCTTTGAAACTTAATTGTTTTACAATGCTTCCTGTTTTTTTTTTTTTCGTTTTTAATACATTTTTTGTTTCCTCTTATTCCTCCTCCATACATGCTATTTCTCGTTGAGTACCCCCACCTAAATCTTGACCCTCCAATTAAAGGAAGTAAATTCGAAAAGGAAATTAACACATAAATATAGAGGAACTTAATCTTTTGCGCACAAAAGAGTTTGTCACATATAAGTTTATCACGATATATCATTGTAAGCTTTTTTTGCAAATCAATAGTAAGTATACCGGACACTATTTTGAACTAAACTGATTATCAAATGAATTCCTTTGAGCACCATCTGATTGTAAACAACAATTGAAACAAAGGTGATGACATTAAGTAAAGCGGAACATAAAAGATGAGAATTCAACTCTCCTGTTCAAGAGATTTTGCTAAGGTGTTTCGAGAGCTAATAAACTTGCCAATGTCTACCAGAATGATTTCTTTTTATACATTGATGTAATGCAATAAATGTTGAATTTAATATATCAATTTGAGTGTAGAGAGATAAAATCAAACTTATTATGTACACAAGTCTCTATCAACAAAATTTTCCCAACGAGAATGATTCTACTGGTTACATGAATATAGATTTAAAAGAAGGTGCGAGTGTTAGAAATTACATATGAAAAGACAAGTTTGCAAATCGATTGGCAAGGGTTGTTTTGCATACCACCGGAATTCCAGGAGAATAAAGGAGAGGCCATAGCCTTATTATTGTCTGTCCTAGTTGACTTAAGTCACGAAAGAATCGTACCACATGCTTGTTTGGCTCTAAAGAATCTTACTGTAGGCTTCTTCCTACTCTTTCCGTACACTCTCCTCCTTTTTTTACCTGTAACCAAATTTTTTTTGGGTCGAAACTTGTAACCAATTTTGACTTGCAAGCCAATTACACTCCCGATTTAATGTCTGATTTTTACATAGACTCCAACCTAATCACACTTGAGAAAGTCTTAGAGAAAATACGAGTTTTGGTAAATTTCTGTCTTTCCCATCATGCATGCGAAAGTTATGCGATACCATTAGGACCCTTGACATTGGATTCACTCACTCCTCTCCTTCTATCACTCCAGCTTGATATTTTCAAATGAGGAAAACTCTTACTGTTTTTTCACAACGCATTTTCATTAGCCCTCCTTTCCTTCGGCCCATTGATCGATTGGAAAAGGGAATCATCGTGGAAGACAGCTGCAAATGTTTTGCTAAACCTAGGGAGATTCTCCTAGTCCTTTGATCTTTTTAGTTCACCCAAAATTCCTCAAGAGGCAGAGAACTGTTTTCTCTTTGGGACGTTGTGTTGAGACTAGGCAAAGAACAACGACAGCCTGATAGTGGGAAGCGAATCCACACGGGGTTGGTGTGTGTTTTGCCTTTTTGTAAAGCTGGGGGCAGGCAAATGCAATGCTCACCATTGGCTTTGGGTTCTTGAGTTGTTCTTTATATTCACCTTTTTTTCTCTTGGATACTTGTTGAGCTTCCTTTAGGGATTCAGTCATGTTCATGCATTATAAAACCGATGGTTTTAAACCCTCCAGTGTCAATACATGCTTTTTTGTACACATTCAATTCACTTCGCAATGAGGAATTGTTTTTTTTTATTTACGAAATAACTTAGTTTACACAAGTAATTTTCGATTGTAAACTTTCATTATATGTATCAAATCAAATACTCTACGTGAAATGTTTGCTTTTGTTATCGTGGAGAAACAAATCCGTGCTGCAAGTCCAATCCGTAATCGCTAAGCCAGATATATGGGACCAATTGCTTTTTTTCCTCCTTTTCAATCATTTCCTATTTTTTGACCAAAAAATCATTTTCTTTTTCTGCCACTTAAACATCTAAAAATGGTAAGTATTCTGAGAGATTCTTGAATTAAAATTTGTTAATTCTTTTAGCTCCTAACGCTTTCTTGAGGTGGAGTTCGGTTCGAATTCTTAACGACCAAAATATCTATCACGATCAAAATAAAATATCTTTCCTCAAATTTTAACGAGCAAAATATCTAGCATGATTAAAATAAAATTGCTTTCCACTCCTCTCTCTTTTCCCCTTTTAACGACGGCTAAAAAACCTCCTCTTCGATTGATCTTTTTGTATTTTATTGTTGCTTCAAAGCTACAAAGTCAAAAAGCCAAATCTAACATATTTCTGTTAAATTCATTAAACGCCCTATTATTGCTTATATTCATACTTTGCCTTTGAGGTCAATCGTTCGAAGCTTCTACAAGTAAATTCAATATGTTTCTGTCAAAAAAGTCTCAAGTGCCCTAATTAGCAGAATAATATGAATACAACCCTAGGTGGTTCTTGCATTAAAGAGTACAGTTACCAATAAGTAAATTTGAACAAATGAAAGTTCAATCATTCGAAGTTTTCGTTGCTTTATGTTAAGAGAGCATCCCCTTAAAAGTGTCGTTTTGCTTGTGATATTTGAATTCAAACCCGCCGTTTATTAAAGTCAATGCAAGTAAAAGCAGAACATTAGTAATTATTACAAATAAACACCGGATTAGCGACAAAATTTGCTACGAAAAATTTGAAAAAATCCGTTGCAAATCGAATTTGTGACGAATCTTGCGATGGAAAAATTCCGCCGCTACTAGGTCGTCGCAAAATTTTGCGACGGAAAATTTAAATGTTCGTCACAAAATTGCGACGGAAATAAATTTGTCGCAAATTAGTCACGAATATAGTCCGTTGCAAAATTCGTCGCAAATTTGCGACGAACACTATCCGTCGGAAAATTTCGTCGGATATTTTGTCGCAAAATTCATTGCAATATTCGTCGGAAAATTCGTCACAAATTTCGTCGAAAAATTAGTCGTAAAATTCGTCGCAAAATTAATCTGAAATTTCATCGCAAAATTTGTCGCAAAATTCGTTGCAAAATGTATTCGTCGCAAATTAGCCACGAACTGTAATGATAGCAAAATTCGTCTTAAAATATTCGTCGCTATTTTGACATCATTTCGGCCATAAATTCTTGTCCATATCAATAGGTATGCATTTTGTGAACATCATATCAAACATCATGTAATACATTCAATGTAAACAAAGGACATGAGACAACCATAGATTCCGCTTCAGAAACAGAAAACGAACAAACCAGCCACAATGATATATAATTGAAATAAATAACTGAAGGAAAGATGCTAATCCGCAAAAAAATAATGATATATGCAAAGTTGCTAAGTTTGACATGATGCTATTTGATATCCAATCTTACAATACATTCAAAACATGAACTAAGGGGCAGGACAACCATAGATTCTGCATGAAAAACAGAATTCGACAAACCAAACACAAGAAGACACAGCTTTGGTGCGATGGCAGGACACCAAAAGTAGTCACTTTCGTCAACACCTGATGAAATGTCGATACATAAATCAGTCCAGAATATAAAAGAAGCGTTTATGCATGGATGTGGAACTAAGTATAAAATAACAAGAGGGTTAACAAAAAAAACGTTTCAGGACAAACATCAATGTTCTTACATATGAATATGCGTAAACTTATGAAAAACCAAGATTATGAAGCAAGCTTACCCCCGATTTTGAGAATTTTAACTAGAAAGGATGGAGAAAATCATCATCATCATCATCATCATCATCATTGGCAATCTCAGTATCATTATGTTGGTCATCATTGTGCCCATCACCTATTGGATTGGCCGGAGGTACAGGAGAAACCTCAAAGCGATTGAGGTTAAGGTGTCACATAACGAATTCCATTTGTTGTTGCAAGTCATTTATTTGTTCGTCCTTCTGAACAAGTACATTTTTCAGATGGTTCACTTTTTGGGTCAATTGCTTGTCATGTCGTGACCTCCTTCGACCAGTCACATTGGATGATGAACTTTCAAGATGATTCGGCATGTCCATCCTTGACAACGATCCCATCCCAAATATTTTCCCTTTTTTCACTCCACCCGTTGCCTCCATCCATAATGCCGTATTGTCAACTGATGGCTCAGACGCAGCACAATCATCACTACCACTAGCATTGCTCATTAAAAGTTCATCATATTTTTTCTACATTAACAATGTAGATGAAAATAAAATAACTATATATATATCTACCATAAATATTGAAAGCATTTATGGTTTTCATTATAGTTTCCATATAACCCAAAGTATAACCTTACATACCTTAATAGCTTTTGCTCGATCGCCAGTCCATGTCTTATTTTTCTTTTGAAATGTGTGTTCAAATGTAGCTGCAAATGTCGGTTCCGTTCCCAATTCTTGTGCCTACAAAATGTAAACATGAGTAATTGAATTAAATTAACTTATAACTTATTTAACAGACTTACCAATCGTTTGCGATGCTCCCCAATGTTGATAGAGCCCCCAGCATATGTGGCTAACCCGTCACTAGAACTAGAAAATCGATTCTTTTTATTCTGCTCACAGAGTTGCCGACTCTGTTCGGTTTCTCAAAATTTGTTCATAGCCGCTCAATTGTCAGTTATAATGAAAGACGGCTTCACTTGCTTGATCTTCGTTCTATTCATCACATTTCGCATAAAATCACCGATTTTCTTATGGAAAATTCTTCTCACTTCATTGTCTTCCACTTCGTCCCACCTAAACTTTCGCTACAATCAATAAAAACAAAAATTGAAAGTTATTATGATGATCTCATATCCATAACCATGCACCAGACAAATATAGATAGATTTTGTAAAGTTCATATCGGGGAAAATATCTAGTTCTTTAGGTATCGAAAACTACATAGTTGTTCTGGTCCCTTTACATCATTCTTGACCATCAATATACTACATCAAACTTAGTTGGTGATAAAATAAAATATGTAAAACATATCTTGAACTCATTCCATCACAAATCTTTCACTTCTTGTCGAACACTTCTGTAATTAATATACTATCCCATTCGAAGATTTTTTACTATTTTGTTCATTTCCCTCGCAACAAACGAAGCATCCATGAATATACAATCATACGGATATTGTGCAACATCGACAATTCAGTTGGCATCAATATCTATCGTGACCTAAAAAAAACCGAGTTCCGATCTTAGGCTAATGCATTACTAGATCAATTAAATTAACTAACCTAACTCGAGTTCTCCCAAACTCTACCAAATCGCAACTTAGGTCTAATTGTGAACACGCAAATATTTTCAATAGGAGTCGCCACTAATCATTTAAGATAGGTTGATTAGAAATCTAAATAAAATAGCGGGAGTACTATTTTATTCCTGCGAACCAAAAATTATAGATTCAGGGACTTGGTTACGCTAAATTCCTTAATGCCCTTACGGTATCAATTTTAAGAAAAATACTCAATTTGACAATTTTGAAAAATTTCGACTTAAAGTTCAAAGGTGCAGAAATTTCTTTTTGATTTTCTTTTATTTGAATGAAAGCTAACCTATATGTAATGACGTGCAAAAATTGATATGCGATTAATGCAACCTAACATGCAAACTATATGTCATGCGACGACGAGACCTATTTCTAATAATGGGCATATTATTTTTTGTATTTTTTATATGAAACTCGGAATTAAAATGCCAATTATCTAAACATGTAATTTTAAACTAAAGAAATTAACCTACTCTAAAGTAATATTTTTGGTATTATTTTTTATTTTTATTATCGAAATTCGAAATTAAAATCAAGTAGAAAAATATAACGGCTAAATCTTTCGAATTAAATTTCGATCTGAAGCTTGACAGATCGATCCTAAAATTCAAAATACCCACTATGGAAATAATTATATATAAAGCCTAATAGATAGATTTATTTTCACATGTGCGGTTGCGGATTAGGAAATTTTCCTAATCGATCACATTTTGAAAAAAATTTAGATATCTTAAATATTTTGGATATATTCAAAGGATTTTGAAAATTCTAAATTCTATCCAAATTTGACAAGTAATGGATATCTAAGATTTCAAAAAAGGAAACAAATCCTAATTGTGATAATGCAAATTATTCAAATATGGAAAATCAGATATCAATAAAAACAAATTAGGTAACAAAATATTCAAATTAAATCGGGATAAGATAATTACCTAATTTGCAGATTTCTTTTCTAATTTGAATTCGCAGCGATCGGGATTGCAAATCGGCGGTTCGTCGGGAATGGCAACACGGCGTCGGGAACGGCAACACGGCGTCCGGAATGGTGACACGATTGGGACAGCAGCGTGGCGGGGCAACGGCACGGCGCTCTGGTGGTGGCATGATGGGAATGGCGGCATGGCGGGCATCTCCGGGCAGCGGCCAGCAAGTGAGCAGCGGTGTGGCGAGAGGCAGAAGCGTCAGCAGGAGGTAGTGGTGTCGGTGGGAGGCAGCGGCGGGCGACTGGGGCAGCGGCGCATGGCGGAGGCAGCAACGACGGCGGGAGGTGGTGGGCGATCTCTGGCGATGCAGTAGGAGTGTTGGAGGGCACGGCGGAGGAAGGGCGTGCGGTTTGGCGCGGTGAGCGGGTGTAGGGCGTCTTCGGCGGTGGCAGGTTAAGGAAGGGGCGTCTGATGTGGCGGTGTTGTGCAGTTCTGAAAGGGGCGGTGCATTGCGAGCGGGTGAGGCGTCTCCGGCGGCGGCAGCGGCGCACGGCGAGCGAGTGAGGCGCGACGGCGGTGGTGAGGTGACGTGCGGCGACGCGGGGCACGGCATGCGGCAGTGATAGTTACCGGTCTCTCTCTCTCTCTCTCTCACTCTCACTCTTGCTCTCTGAAAATTCTCTCGTGTCTCTCCAAAAATCAAATCTGAAATTATGAGACCCCCCTTAATTATGTCACATAATGATGTATTTATAATGTAAACCTAGGTCAATTAGTCAGGCTTTCTAGTCCTAATGGACTTAGGCTTGGGCTTAACTTTAATTATCATTCAATTTCAAGTTGGCTGAATTAACGTGGGATTTTATTTAATTAAGCATAATGGGCTAATTTAAGCTCAAATTAAAACAATCGAGCCCGTTTAACTTGTAATTTTTGGTCCTTGCCTTCCGAGTGAGCCGAGTCTCGTTCGATGTCCGAATTTAATTTATGTGATGAATTTTAAGCTTGCTTGCCACCGCCGATCCTATGCAGAATGCAATGAACCTACTATATGTTATGCAATTTTAATATTTTTGTTTAGGGGTTAAAATTTAATCCATAATTTTCTATGCAATTAACCACTAAATATTCAAATTAAATCGGGATGAGATAATTACCTAATTTGCAAATTTCTTTCCTAATTTGAATTCGCAACGATCGGGATTGCAGATTGGCGGTGCGTTAGGAGTGGCAACACGGCGTCGGGAACGGTGACACGACTGGGATAGCAACGCGGCGGGGCAACGGCACGGCACTCCGGTGGTGGCACGACGGGAACGGCGGCATGGCGGGCATCTCCGAGCAGCGGCCAGCAGGTGAGCGGCGGTGTGGCGAGAGGTAGCAGCGTTAGCGGGAGGCAGTGGTGTCGACGGGAGGCAATGGCGGGCGACCGGGGCAGCGGCGCACAGCGGAGGCAACAACGTCGGCGGGAGGCGATGGGCGATCTCCGGCGGTGCAGCAGGAGCGTTGGAGGGCACGGCGGAGGAAGGGCGTGCGGTGTGGCGCGGCAAGTGGGTGTAGGGCGTCTCCAGCGGTGGCAGGCGAAGGAAGGGGCGTTTGATGCGGCGGTGCTGTGCAATTTCGAAAGGGGCGGTGCATTGCGAGCGGGTGAGGTGTCTCCGGCTGCGGCAACGGCACACGGCGAGCGAGTGAGGCGCGACAGCGGCGGCGAGGCGGCATGCGGTGGCGCGGGGCACGACGTGCGGCGGTGACAGTCACCGGTCTCTCTCTCTCTCTCTCTTTTTCACTCTCGCTCTTGCTCTCTGAAAATTCTCTCGTGTCTCTTCAAAAATCAAATCTGAAATTATGAGACCCCCCTTAATTATGACACATAATGATGTATTTATAATGTAAACCTAGATCAATTAGCCAGGCTTTCCAGTCCTAATAGACTTAGGCTTGGGCTTAAGCTTTAATTATCATTTAATTTCAAGCGGGCTGAATTAACGTGAGCTTTTATTTAATTAAGCATAATGGGCTAATTTAAGCTCAAATTAAAACAATTGAGCTCGTTTAATTTGTAATTTCCGGTCCCTGCCTTCCGAGTGAGCCGAGTCTTGTTCGATACCCGAGCTCAATTTATGTGATAAATTTTAAGCTCGCTTGCCACCGCCGATCCTATACGGAATGCAATGAACCTACTATATATTATGCAATTTTAATATTTTTGTTTAGGGGTTAAAATTTAATCCCTAATTTTCTATGCAATTAACCACTAAATATTCAAATTTAATCGGAATGAGATAATTACCTAATTTGCAGATTTCTTTCCTAATTTGAATTCGTAGCGATCGGGATTGCAGATCGGCGATGCGTCGGGAGTGGCAACATGGCGTTGGGAACGGTGACACGACTGGGACAGCAGCGCGGCAGGGCAACGGCACGGCGCTCCGGTGGTGGCACGACGGGAACGGTGGCATGGCAGGCATCTCCGGGTAGCGGTCAGCAGGTGAGCGGCGGGCGATCGGGGCATCGACGTGTGGCGGAGGCAGCAATGTCGGCGGGAGGCGGTGGGCGATCTCCAGCGGTGCAGCAGGAGCGTTGGAGGGCACGGCAGAGGAAGGGCGTGCGGTGTGGCATGGAAAGCGGGTGTAGGGCGTCTTCGGCGGTGGCAGGCGGAGGAAGGGGCGTCCGATGCGGCGGTGCTGTGCAGTTTCGAAAGGGGCGATGCATTGCGAGCGGGTGAGGCGTCTCCAGCTGTGGCAACGGCGCACGGCGAGCGAGTGAGGCGCGACAGCGGTGGTGAGGAGGCGTGCGGCGGCGCGGGGCACGGCGTGCGGTGGTGACAGTCACCGGTCTCTCTCTCTCTTTTTCACTCTTGCTCTTGTTCTCTGAAAATTCTCTCGTGTCTCTCCAAAAATCAAATCTGAAATTATGAGACCCCCCCTTAATTATGACACATAATGATGTATTTATAATGTAAACCTAGGTCAATTAGCCAGGCTTTCTAGTCCTAATGGACTTAGGTTTTAATTATCATTTAATTTCAAGTGGGCTGAATTAACGTGAGATTTTATTTAATTAAGCATAATGGGCTAATTTAAGCTCAAATTAAAACAATCGAGCCGGTTTAACTTGTAATTTCCGATCCTTGCCTTCCGAGTGAGCCGAGTTTTGTTCGATGCCCAAGCTCAATTTATGTGATGAATTTTAAGCTCGCTTGCCACCGCCGATCCTATGCGAAATGCAATGAACCTACTATATGTTATGCAATTTTAATATTTTTGTTTAGGGGTTAAAATTTAATCTCTAATTTTCTATGCAATTAACCACTAAATGATGTGCCGAAATTTAGATGTCAACAGTTGCCCCTCTTTGAGTGGAAGCTCGCAAAGGTTTCGCTCAAAAATTGAGATCTAAATTTAAACTATGCAAAATGATAAATAATTTTTTTTAAATGTAATGATGCATGATATGCAAACAATAAGGAACATATGCTAAGGCTTCTCACTTCATGTGGAGCGGTGAAAGAGCATTGTATACGGATCGCATAAAAAGCATCCGAGTGAGGGAAAGCTTTATAATGCTGATAATTCCCTCGATATCCAAACTTTTGGTCCACTGAAAGTAAGGTTCTCGAGGTACTGGATTGCCTATATGTTACCTGTAGTTTCCTACATATGCGAAATAACGCATGATATGAAGAAAGAATGGGATGTGTTGCCTATACCACTGGGCAATCACGAAAAGGATTATGAAATGGGGTGTGCTTCGTACTCCACTTAGCAACACCAAGAGATATTATGCTGCCGCGTACTCTACTTGGCAAATATAAAATGAGAAATTATACTACCGCATACTCCACTTGGCAAACATAAAACATGGTGTGCTTCGTACTCCACTTAGCAACACCAAAATGAGAAATTATGCTGCCGTGTACTCCACTTGGCAAACATAAAAAATGGAGAATTATGTTGCTGCGTACTCCACTTGGCAAATATAAAATGGGGTGTGCTTCGAACTCCACTTAGCAACACCAAATGAGAAATTATACTATCGCGTACTCCATTTGGCAAATATAAAATGGGGAATTATGTTGCTGCGTTCTCCACTTGGCAAACATAAAATGGGGAATTATGCTGCCGCGTACTCCACTTGGCAAACATAAAATGGGGTGTGTTTTGTACTTCACTTAGCAACACCAAATGAGAAACCATGTCGCCTGGTCTACTGGGTGAACATGAAATGGGGTGTACTTCATACTTCACTTAGCAACACCAAATGTGAAATTATGCCGCCTGTTCTGCTGGGCGAGCATGAAATGGGGTGTACCGCGTACTCCATTTGGCAACATGAAAAGGATATGTCACCTGTTTCACTTGGTGAACATATGAGAGAGATAATTTTTCCTATTCTGGAGAGAGAAACAATGAAGAATAATTAACAAACATACCTGAATTCTTCTTATGACGGAGCCTATTGCATTGCACCTGTTTTTACCTGAGAAAAGGTTAAAATAACACATGCGCAGGAGCAGAGAAAACATCATTCATGAATTTGCTTGCATTACCAAGTTTTACTGGGAAATTTATCAATAAGAATAACCATTTCGTCTTTTTGACAGTTTGATCACATTAGCATTACTAAGCTTCACTGGAGAATTTATCAATAAGAACAACCATTTCGTTCTTTTGATAATTTGATCACATTAAATGAGAGATCTTTAATCAGAAAGGACTTTCCACTCACTCTCAATGAAAGGCTTTTGACCCGACCTTTGATGCGGGTATAAGAATCACTCAAACTCTCTTCGTCATGCTTGACAAGGGTTCGGATATTCTCAAAATCAGTATAACTTGGCCAATCTGAGAGGTCTTTATAAAGACTGAAACGTTGGCTTGGTCAATGGCTTAGCAAAAAAGACTTTTTGAGTCGAGGCTATTGAAAAAATTGATATCACCAGCTACTCCGGGTTTACAAGTCAGGAATGCTGCAAAAAATGAGATAGAAAAAATCTTGGTCGCACTTCTTCAATCAACATCTATAAGCATTTGAAACTTTACGTTAACTCAAGTGTCCTATTCTGAAGAGACTTCGGTAAGGGTTGTAATGTAGGTTCAGGTAGGCTTGAAATGAATGACATATTTTCATCAAAAGGGGTATTATAAATATGGAGGTTGGTTATCATCCAATCATGCTACTGGTACCATGATCTATGGCAATTGCTCCATAAATGAACTTTCAAATGGTCTTTTCCTTGAAGGATGATCTTGCATATTGACTCAGTTCTCACTGAAGCTTTTCTTTCTCTCTTTTTCTTTCTCTACTCATTTTTTTATTTTTTTTTCATCATTTTTTTCGAGAGATTTTCTTTTCGAGAGATTTTTCCGAGAGAGAGAACTTTGTCCTTTGTGATGAATTTTCTTTCGAGCTCCTATTTGCCCCAAGTCACCTTGAACTTGCTTTGAGATGATTTCATTTATTTATCACCAGAATGATCACCAATCGGGTTGAAATAAATTCACCGCTCAAATTGGGTATGCAAAGGATATAATGTGTAGGGATATAGAAAGAAATGCTCTTTGTCATATCTAAGGTACTTGAGCTAATACAGAACTTGTATGCAATAAACATACTTGAAGATTGATGTAAGTGAAAGCAAGAAAATTCTAACTATTTGAATTTTTTAAGAAATTGCCCCAGTATGAGATTGTTCCTGACAAGGGTAAGAAATGAAATTCCATTCAAAGGGGTTAAGCAAATGATAACATGTAGTATTTAAATAGAGGAAATGAATGCCTCTCATCATTTTGATCGTCATACTTTTCGTGAGATAATTCTTTACCTTGTTAGCATCACTCAACTCGCACTAGGGATTATTATTTAGGAAGTGTATGAAAATGGCTTGCCTTTCGTCATCTTAAAGTCTCTCATGCAATACGATCGCTTCATTAGGATAGAAACATATTGTCTGATCAAAAGCTTTCCTCTAACAAAACTTAGTAATATCAATTGATTCATAAAATTCAATTTGATACTTGATAGAAACAAAGTCAGAATGAGTACAAATCAAGTGTAATACTTCTTCACAGAATCAAAATTAACTAGATTGGAAAAAACACAACCATCCATCTCAGCCAAAATCAAAGTAACTCCTAGAAGGACTTTCTTCACAATGTACGAGCCACCATAATTTGGGGCGAATTTTCCTTATGTAAGAGGAAATATCGGCAATAACTTATCCAGGACAAGGTTGCCTACTTGGAAATGTCGAGGCTTGACTTTCTTGTTGAAAGATTTAGCAACTCGTTACTGGTAACACTGGCTATGACATAGAGCTCTAAGTCTTATCTCATCAATCATGTTCAACTGGTCTAACCTCTGTTGAATCCAATTTGCTTCTGACAATTGTACCTGTGAAAGAATACGTAATGAAAGAATTTAAACCTCAACAGGTAGAATTGCTTCCATACCGTACACAAGAAAATATGGAGTTGCCCCTGTAGATGTCCGGATAGAAGTTTGATATGCTATAAGCGCAAACGGTAATGTCTTATGCCAATTATGATAGTTTTCGACTGTGTTAGCCAAAATTTTCTTGATATTCTTGTTGGCTGCTTTGACTGCTCCGTTCATCTACTCATGCAGCAACTGGATTGGGCATTTCGTCTCATTCTTAGGGCGATTTGCCATTCTCTTCACTTTTCTGGGTTCTCCGGAATCATTCAGGTTAACGATAACAGTTTGGTCTGATGTAAGGACTTTGGGCCTTTCATGTCGCTCTAGATCACACTGAATGTCTGAGGAATTGTCGAGTTTGTCGATGTCATTGGGATCAAGCTCGGTTGCACATAATTCATCAGATTGGATAGTTCCCATACCCTCACGTGTCACAAGATTGTCCTTGAAACATAAAGTAAGGAATTCAAAAGGACAAACATGGGTAAATATTGCATTTTTTCCTAAATTTTTCTCTTTTTAAATTTTTTTTTGAATTTTTTCAAAAAGGTTTTAATACGAGAAAGCATGAAGAAGCCCAGGTTTTAGAATTCTCCTTGGTCTATATTTTTCTTTTATAAATTGGATATCATCACTGGATTGGTTTGATGTACCTCAACATGCCCTCAAAAAATGAAAATAATTTGTAATTTCATCGATTATCACTAAATGAATTTCATTTATTGGAATGAAAATTGCAACATTCAAGTCCTAGAAATGAAAAATCCTAAAAAGTAGCTCTCGAGATAGGGCAAGTCCTAAAAAGCAATAAAAATTCATACGCAGGGGAGTGTGCAAAGAAAGTAAAGGTGTTACTCTCACGGGCCAGTGCCCATTTCATCCAACGGTCCTTCCTCGATAGCTCCACTGAGTATGTTATTGAACAGAGCAGTGATTCCTTCCCTCCATCGTATCATCAGGATCTTTTGTCACTGGAGGTGTTAGATTATCCATATCTCCCCATCCATCGGGGACCATATCACGTTAGTCAATATAGAAGCTCGGGGGAGCCGAATATTTCATGTAATAGACGAACTTGCCACTCGGTTACCCTAGGGTGTCGATCACCTCTTTCTCTTCATGTATCATTCTTGCAGGACTCGAAGGTGTAGTCCGAATGTTTAGAACTATGAGAAGATCGTCTCGGCCTTGGCAGAGCCACGAAGCACGAAATGTTGATGCCCCAGTATTTAAGAGGTTCTGAACCTTGTGCTTTAGATCAACGTCGTACGACCATGGAACCATCTTATCACTATCATAAGCGTAGGGCTGAGGTGATGCTAGGACTAATACTTCCGAAGCATTGGGTATAATGATTCCGAGGTCATTGTCAGAAGCGTTCTCGAGAAAGGGCATGTAAGGATTTAATTTAACTTGCTCATCGGTCATTCTTGCAAGTTCTTCATTCCAGTCAATGATGACTTGAGATATAGTGGCCATTACCTCGAATTCATCTGCTGTCCCAATCATTCCCTTTCTCACCAACTCATTCACTTTCCTTTCTTTTTCACCTAGTGACATTACCTTACCAGTCGAAACATAACTAGCTTGGACTAAAGTATCGAACATATCTTCGAGAGGGATCCTGAAGCTTTGAACGTGTTTGACTCCCGGGCCGAGGATAACATTTGCATTGCTCGAATGATCAGGAAGTGGATTGTTCTGTACATTGGGCTTACCGACTAGCTATAGTGCAAATGCTTTGGTCTCAAGTAGGTCTTGTACTCGATGTTTGAGTACCTGGCAATCATCTGTTGAATGCCTAACCTCACTTCTATGGTAATCGCATTTCTTTGACGGATCATGCTTTGCATAACCAGCAGCGTTAGATCTTTGTGACTCCGAATTCAGCAAGTTCTTCGTCCTTAGCACCGTCAGTACCTGAGATAACGTCCCAGGAAGTAAAGTAAACTGGCGAGTTTTGCGCTACTGGTGTGAGACTTGCTGGCCTTGCCACCTATAAGGGGTTATCTGCTGAGTGCTGAATTGTAGCTTCGGGGTTTGAGCTGGCGGCTTCTGTAGATAGGTCATGTTAACTTCGGGGACATGCTCTTTATCCTTCTTACTAGTAAATCTCTGGCCGATGAACCTGACTCACCGTACCATCCTTTCTTGAGCCCGGTCTCAATCTCTTCATCCATGGCTATTAGCTGGCCAAAAGATTAGGCGGCCGTTACTAACATTCATGAATGAATCGGCTGCGGTAGGGTGGACACGAACAACTTCATTAAATCACGTTTTGCGGGTTCCGGCATGATCTGCTCCGCCATGTTCCTCCAGCGAGTGGCATACTCCTTTAGAGTCTTGTCCTTTTTCTGCTCAGCTCTTTCCAGGTCATCCCTCGTAATAGTGACGTTGAGATTGAACTTGAAGTGCTTGACGAAAAGGTTTGTCACCTCTTCCCACGAGTCTTTCCGATTGATTTGGTGGTTGGTATACCACCTCATTGCAGCATCCTTCAAGCTTGCTTGGAAGGCTTGGATTATTAGGGGTTCGTTAGACACATATCTATTCATGAGCCCCTGGTACATATCGATGTGCTGAATTGGGTTTGAGGTGCCGTCATATTTCTCAAAGGCTGGCATCTTGAATTTATCGGGCACTTGGACCCGGGTAAAAATGGACAAATCAACAGGAGGAATACTTTGAGTTCCCTCCACTTCACGTAACCTCTGGTTGAGCTTGGCCAACAACTTGGCAGTCTCATCGTTGGGGGGTGGATGAAAAACATGAATCAACGGAGAAGCATTGGTGTCAATTAGAATGACATCATCCAGTTGAAGGGTTATATTAGTATTTGTTGCAAGAGCTTTGTCAAGGCGGAGGCCTGGACGGGTTGGAAGCAGAATCTCCGATTGAGAGGCAGCATTGACCTGCTGCTACTTGGCCATGAGATCATCCATCATTTTGAACATGGCGGCAATGATATGCTCATTGATCATATTCATGTGTTCTTTCAGCTTTTCGTTGATCATGGCTGCAATCTTGACTTGATTGGCCATCCTTCTTTTGGTCATTGATCGAGTATTATGAGGATAATGGGGATCCATGACAAATTACCTGCAAAAAGCAATGGTGGAATAAATACGACAAGTAAGAATAACGAGTCAGTCCATGACATCCTCTAGACCCTTAAGATGAAATTTCTTTCGAAAGACCTATTCGTCTAGTGAATCCTGAAATTCCAAATTGCTTCATTCAATAAAAACCTGGACTATTTCCAAAATTTACAAGTTATAGCGTAACGTTTTTCATTGAATTGCTCAAAATGGATAATTTCTCAAATGAATTCTTATGAAGATCGATCGGCAACATTATTACTTGAAAACATCAATAGTGAGCTAGCATTTCTTTCTAAGGAAAAGAAAAATTCCCTAAACCAAACAAGAAATCAAACGGTCTTCCTCTTTTAGAAGCCTCTTGATTTATAGACGAATGGGCGTTTAGGGCGCGCCATAATCGTGCATTCTCTTCAGCCAGAGCATTTGCCTTATCCTGGTCCTTCATTGCATTTTCTTCGCTAATTTTGATTTGGGTCTGAAGAGTATTCCATACTGTCACAACTGAGATCTTTGGGAGTATCTTGGTAGGGATGGTATGACACTGAACATACCGGGCCGTGGAAAAGTGACTCTTCATTATTCTGGTGGGCTCATCTGAGGGCCAAATCAGTTTCTGAGTGGAACAATTCTGTCAGGCCTCAGAATGATGCCTAAGCTCGACTTTGTAGGATTTGCCTTTCTTGAACTGGACTTGAAATTCATTGGGCCTGAGTGGAGGTGGGACGTCTTGCAACACTCGGAATTGATGTGCAACCCGAAGGGGCTGATAGGAGGTTGCTCCATAAATGCCCATCAAAGGTATGGGCTTCTGATCGCCATAGTATAGTCGAGCCTCAATCTCCTGAAACCATACAGCATGCCAAAGGAAAATCTTAGAGCTTGGATCCTTGAACAGATTGACCCATTGTGTATAGTGCAAACTCTTAGTTTGATCTTGTATTTGTTTGAACCTTAAAATAGGGTTATCAGTCATGTTCATTTCAAATACAGTCATATTTTCCCCAAATTGAGAAAGGTGTGAGAAAAGCCAGATTTGTAAAAGCTCAATCGAGGCTCAACAAGTTCTATCTTTTCCTTTCTTGAATCGTGTTAGGGATATGAAAGTTTATGCTAGGATTGCGTTTATAAAACTAACTCCGCCACATATTAGTTTTACTGTCTAGGTTATGACGAGATCAATAGCATTTTGACGGAATGGAAAAATGATGAGTCCAAAGAAGGCTAAGACAAAAATCTTAGATCTCATGAGGACAGAGTTGTTTTAAAAACATTCAATAAGAAAAGATAATGGGCATGCTTGACAATTACCCTTTAACACTTTTTCAACTTCTTTTTTAGTCAAATTCAGAAATTCAGCAGACACTACCACAGGGTCTACTTTAATGGGTGGTTCGACTATATCCAACTCAATCGATTTCCCGATGGCAAAACTGTATTCTTCCAGAGTTGGTGTGAGCTTAAACTTACCTCCCAACACAAATGTGGTCGTCTCAAGGCTCTAAAAATGAGCGAGTGCCTACATGATCCTGCTCTGAATGTTTATGTCTAGGATTGGCAGCATGAATCCAATGCGCTTGAGAACGTATTGCTGACCATCTAGCTTCAACTAGCTCCATAACTTCTTGAGCTCTAGCTTTGGAGTGGGCACGAAACGGATATCGAGGTGACCCATTCTTATACAGACCACATGCCAAATGACTCAACCTAAATCATGGACCGACCCAAAATAAGATGAAGAAAACTAAAGAAAAAGCTCGAGAAATTACCATCCTTGAGGAGAGCATGTCAATCACAGAGACATGCACATGAATCGTGAGTTTAAATCGTAAACTATCTATCCTAATGGCTTTTGCAGAATGAACTGATGAATGGAACGATACGTCGTAGCCTTGCGCACAATCATCATGACTAGCCGCAGCCTCGCATACAATAGTCATTACTAGTCGGGTCCAATCACTTCGGCTTGGTTCGGTTGACAAGGGAAATCTCAATGGGTAGTAGCCTCACGTGCATGAGGATGACTCTTGAGCCAATTTCAAGAAAAAAATACTCAATTTGACAATTTTGAAAAATTCCGACTTAAAGTTCAAATTTGCGGAAATTTCTTTTTGATTTTCTTTTATTTGAATGAAAGCTAACCTATATATAATGACGTACAAAAATTGACATGCGATTATGTCGCGACCCTAAAAAAATTTTCTTTTTTTCGGGCTAATGAATTATTAAGACTAATCTTAACTCGGGCCCTTCCAAACCCTACCAATTTGCAACTTAGGGTTTAAGTCTTTAACATGCAAATGTTTTCATGCTTGGAGTCGCCACTAATTAATTTAAGGTAGATTGATTAGAAACCTAAATAAAACATAGGGAGATATGTTTTATTCCTACGAACTAGAGATTCTAAGCCCGGGGACTTGATTACGCTAGATCTAGTCTAATGCCCTTTCGGTATCTTTTCTTTTCAAAAATATTTTGGCAGGCAGTTTGGATCCATTTTAACTTAATTACTAACATGTGAGGTGTTCATGCATGTGCGCAAACCACCAATTTAACACTCAGGAAAGCATTAAATAAATTGCGAGTTAGGAAGAATTACTTATCTCGGATTCAGCAAGCATCTGCATTGTTAGCTAGAAAATCATATCAATCAACCCTAATATGATTTCTAATTAACAAGCATTCACTCAATTTCTTTTTTTGGATTTTTACTTTATTTAAATGAAATCTAGTCTACATGCAATGACGTGCAAAAATATGACATGCGAATTAATGCAACCTAACATGCAAACTATATATCATGCGACGACGTGACCTAATTCTAATAACGGATACAATGATATATTTTTGGTATTTTCTGATGAAATTCGGAATAAAAAAAATATGCCTAAATTAATATGCAACCTAATGACTTCTCTTTTTGGTATTTTCTATTAAAATTCGAAATTCAAAAATGCCTAAGTTACATGCAATCTATGATGACTTAATCTATCCTAGCATGATTTCTTTTGTGGGATTTTTGAGTAAAAATTCGGAATAATAAATTGCTGAAATTAAGAATGCAATCTATCCTAATCTACCCTAAGATGATTCTTTCTGGGTTTTTTTTTTATGAAAATTCGGAATAATAAAATAACCCAAATAATCTATTAAGATTAGAATATTACTTAATTTAAACTAGGAAATAGATAATCTCAAGTCCTAATTTAAATTAAATAATTACTCTATCCTCTAGATATATTTAAAATTCCTAAACATACAAAAACTCTAATTCAAATTTAATTGATATTTTTTTGAATTTTCTGTTTATTTGAAAAAGGAAAGCAATTAAATAAACATGGATAGCAACCACACTCAAAACGTCCACGCGATCCGTCATATTTGTTTCAAACTCGGATTAGGCACAAAAATCAAACTATCGGTGTGTCGCGACCCTAAAACAATAATTTTCATTTTTTCGGGCTAATGGACTATTAAGACTAATCTTAACTCGGGCCCTCCCAAGCCCTACCAATTCGCAACTTAGGGTTTAAGTTCTTAACGTGCAAATATTTTCATGCTTGGAGTCGCCACTAATCAATTTGTGGTAGGCTGATTAGAAACCTAAATAAAACATAGGGAGATATGTTTTATTTCAACGAACCAGAGATTCTAAGTCCGGGGACTTGATTACGCTAGATCTAGTCTAACGCCCTTTCGGTACCTTTTCTTTTCAAAAATATTTAGGCAGGCAGTTTGGATCCATTTTAACTTAATCACTAACATGTAAGGTGTTCAAGCGGGTGCGCAAACCACCAATTTAACACCCAGAAAGCATTAAATAAATTGCAAGTTTAGGAGAACAACTTACCTCGAACCAATGCAAGTATCTGCATTGTTAGCTAGAAAATCACATCAATCAACCCTAATATGATTTCTAATCAACAAGCAATTCACTCAATTTTTTTTTATTTTCACTTATTTAAATGCAAGCTAGTCTATATGCAATGATGTGCAAAGATGACATGCGAATTAATGCAACCTGGCATGCAAACTGTATGTCACGCGACAACGTGACCTATTTCTAATGATGAATGAATGAATTATTTTTGGTATTTTTTTTATGAAATTCGGAATAAAAAATATGCCTAAATTATCATGCAACCTAATGACTTCCCTTTTTTGGTATTTTTTTTATTAAAATTCGGAATGGCAAAAATACCTAAAATAACGTGCAACCTATGATGACTTAATCTACCCTAGAATGATTTCTTTTTAGGATTTTTGTTTAAAATTCGGAATAATAAAATAACGTGAATAATCCGTTAGGATTAAAATAATACCTAATTTAAACTAGGAAACATGCCACCTTAAGTCCTAATTTAAATTAAATACTTATTTTATCCTTCGGGGATGTATTCAAAATTCCTAGACATGCAAAATTCTAAGCTAAATCTAAATGATATTTTTTTTGAGAATTTTTCTGTTTATTTGAAAAGAAAAACGATTAAACAAACAAAGATAACAACCGATTCAAACTATCCACGCAATCCGCCAAATTTATTCAAAACTCGGATTAGGCACAAAAATCAAACTGTCGGTCATATCTATAGGGTTATAGATATTAACGGAAAGTCGATTATTCAAATTTGGAAAGCTAATGAAATTCATTATCGTATCCAAATAGTTATGGATAGGATAATAATTTTCCGTATCGCCGCGTATCGAACCTTAAGGTTAAGGTCAGATAGTCGTCCAGATACGTTGCTAAATTAGGAAAGTTTTCCTAATTTGAATATTATCAAATATCGCGGATATATCGAACATTATCTTAAGATATCTAAATATTCATGTGATATTCACGAAATATTCAAACGTGCACGAATCAGGAAATTAAATATTTGAAGAAAATATTCTGAATATATCCACTTACCTAATTTGAAAATATTTCCAAATTCGAATTGCTTTGGGATCAGGATTGACTTGCGGATCGGCAACGGCGATGGTGTCGGGAATGGCGTCGACGGTGAGGCACGAAACCGGCGGGGGCTCACGGTGGCGGTGATGCACAAGCGACGGTGCACGAACGATGGTGACGTGCGGCAAGCAACGATGCGGCAATGCTCTAGTGTGGACGGTGCAGCGAGATTGACACGTAACTTAGCTTGCGACGCCAGAGGTGCTACAGATGGAAATCGCCGAGGCTGGAAATTGGTGACATTGCCGCAACACATAGAACCAGAGAGCTGATTTACACGTGCAAGGATGGTAAGAATGCTGATGCTAGCACGCGCAAAGGAAGATCACTTCTCTGAACTGTATTCTTCTCTGTATGATGTTGTGTAGATGAAGTCTCCAAAGTGGCGTGCTCTCTCGACGTGTTCCTGCAGGAAAGAAAAAAGAAAGAAAAGTCCACCTCTCTTTAATGCTCTCTTTTCTCTCTAATGCTGGCTTCTCTTTTTGATATTTTTTGTGGCCGTGTGTTCTTCTTCACCCTGAAGCCTCCACGTTGACTTTTCTTCTTTTGTTTTCTTGTGTGTCTCCGTGAAGACAACGCCCCCTCCTCTGACTTCTCTCTCGATTTCTTTTCTCTGTAAGCTCTCTGTGGGCGTCCTTCTCCGTGTGTCCTCTTCTTCACGTTCTCCTTCCCCTTCTTTTCTTTTGACTTTCTTCTCTCTTATTTTAGCCCCCCCTCTCTTCGAAATTCCGTTCTCCGAAATTCTCTGAGTCTTTCTCTAAAAATTCTGATTTTTCAGATTATGAGAGCCCTCTAGGTTATGAGGTATAACGATATATTTATAATACTAACCTAGGTCAATTACTCGGGCTTTCTAGTCATAATGGGCTTAGGTTTGGGCTTAGGCTCTAATTTTAATTAAATTCTAAGTGGGCTGAATTAATGTGAGCTCTTATTTAATTAAGTTTGATGGACTGATTTAAGCTCAAATTAAAACAACCAAGCCCGTTCAACTTGTACTTTCCGGCTCTTGCCTTTTCAAGGGAGCCGAGTCTTGTTCGATGAATTTTAAACTCACTCGCCACCGCCAATCCGATGCAAAATGTAATGAACCTAAACTATATGTTATGCAATTTTAAATATTTTTTGTTTAGGGGTTAAAATTTTAATTCCTAATTTTCTATGCAATTAACAATAAATGATGCGCCGAAATTTAGGTGTCAACAGCTGCTCCTCTTTGAGTGGAGGCTCGCAGAGGTTTCGCTCAAAGACTGAGACCTAAATTTAAACTATGCAAAATGATGAATGATTTTGTTTTTTTTTTGATGTAATGATGCATGATATGCAAGCAATAAGGAACGTATGTTAAGGCTTCTCACTTCATGCGGAGCAAAGAAAGAGTCTTGCATACGGATCGCATAAAAAGCGTCCAAGTGACAGAATGCTTTATAATGCTTTCAATTCCCTCGATCTCCAAACTTCTGATTGATTGGAAGTAAGGTTTTCGAAGTACTAAAGTGCCTATCTGTTACCTGTAGTTTCCTACATATGCGAAATAGCGCATGATATGAAGAAAGGGATATATTGATTGGTATACTTTGTACTCCACTTAGCGACACCAATTGAGAAACTATGTCGCCTATCCTGCTAGGTGAACATAAAATGAGATAGGGTGTGCCGCGTATTCCACTTGGCAACACCAAATGAGAATTTGTGCCGCCTATCCTGCTAGACGAACATGAAACGGGATGTTATGCCACCTATCCTACTAGGTGAACAGAGGACTAGATATTACACCGCCTATCCTGCTAGGCGATCAAAGGACTGGATATTATGCCACCTATCCTGCTAGGTGAACAGAGGACTGGATATTACGCCGCCTATCCTACTAGGCAAACATGAGACTGGATGTTACATCGTCTATCCTGCTAGACGAACAAAAGACTGGGGTGTTACGTCGTCTATCCTGCTAGACGAACATAAAATGGGGTATGCCGCGTACTCCACTTGGCAACACCATGCCGCCGCGTACTCCACTTGGCGAACATGAAATGGGATGTGCTTCGTACTCTACTCAGCAACATCAATTGGGGTGTGCCGCGTACTCCACTTGGCAATACCATGCCGCCGCGTACTCCACTTGGCGAACATGAAATGGGATGTGCTTCGTACTCCACTCAACAACATCAATTGGGATGTGCCGCGTACTCCACTTGGTAACACTATGCCACCGCGTACTCCACTTGGCGAACATGAAAATAAGATGTGCTTCGTACTCCACTCAGCAACATCAATTGGAGTGTGCCGCGTACTCCACTTGGCAACACCATGCTGCCGCGTACTCCACTTGGCGAACATGAAAACAAGATGTGCTTCGTACTCCACTCATCAACATCAATTGGGGTGTGCCGCGTACTCCACTTGGCAAACATAAAATAGCAAATTATGGCACCTATCCTACTAGGCGAACAAAAGATGGGGTGTGCCGCGTACTCCACTTGGCAACACCACGTGAGAAATTGTATTTCGAAATGAGAAACGATGAAGAATAAGTAGCTAGCGTACCTGAATTCTTCTTATGACGGAGCCAATGGAATCGCTCCTGTTCTTTCCTGAGAAAATGTTAAAATACCACATGCGTAGAGGCAAAGAAAACATAATTTATGAATTTGTTCGCATTACCAAGCTTCATTGGGGAATTTATCAATAAGAACAATCATTTCGTCCTTTTGACAATTTGATCACATTAAATGAGAGACCTTTAATCAGAAAGGACTTTCTACTCACTCTCAATGAAAGGCTTTTGTCCCGACCTTTAATGCGGGTATAAGAATCACTCAAACTCTCTTCGTCGTGCTTGACAAGGGTTCGGACATTCTCAAAATCAGTATAATTTAGCCAATCTAAAAGGTCTTTATAAGGGCTGAAACATGAGTTTGTTCAATGGCTTAGCAAAAGGGACTCTTTGAGTCGAGGCTATTGAAAGAATTGATATCATCAGCTGCTCCGAATTCACAAGTCAGGAATGCTGCAAAAATGAGATAGAAAAATCTTGCTCGCACTTCTTCGAGCAATATTTATAAGCATTTGAAATTCTACGTTAACTCAAGTGCCCTATTCTGAAGAGACTTCGGTAAAGGGTTGTAACATATGTTCGAGTAGGCTTGAAATGAATAGTCTATTTTCATCAAAAGGGGTATTATGAATATGGAGATTGGCGATTGTCCAATTGATCTATCTCCAGCAATTGCTCCACAGATGAATCTTCAAATCGTTTTTTCCTTGAAGAATGATATTGCATATTGACTCAGTTCTTACTGAAACTTTTCTTTCTCTCATTTTTCTCTCTCATTTTTTTTGAGAGAGATTTTTCTTCGAGAGAGATTTTTCTCTCCTTTTTCCGAGAGAACTTTGATTCTTTGGAGTCCTTTTGCACCCTTTCTAATGAATTTTCCTTCAAGCTCCCATTTGCCCCAAGTCACCTTGAACTTGTCTTAAGATGATTTCTTTTGTCTATCTCAAGAATGATCATCAGTCGGGTTGAAATGAATTCGCCGCTCAAATTGGGTATGCAAAGGGTATAATGTGTAATGGTATAGAAAGAAATGCTCTTCATCATGTCTAAGGCACTCGAGCTAACACAAAATTTGCATGCAATAAATATACTTGAAGATTGATACAAGTGAAAGCAAGAAAATTCTAACCATTTTGAACTTTCTAAGAAATTGCCCCAGTATAGAGATTGTTCCTGACAGGGGTAAGAAATGAAACTCCGATCAAAAGGGTTAAGCAAATGATAACCTGTAGTGTTTAGATAGAGGAAATGAATGCCTCTCATCATTTTGGTCGTCATACTTTTCGTGAGATAATCCTTTACCTTGTCAGCACGGAATTTTCACTCAACTTGCACTGGGGATTTATTATTCAGGACATGTATTGGAATGACTTGCCTTTCGTCATCTTGAAGTCTCTCATGCAATATGACCACTTCATTAGGACAGAAACAAATTGCCAGATTAAAGGCTTTCCTCAAGCGAAGCTTAGTAACATCAATTGATTCATGAAATTCAATTTGAAACTTGATTGAAACAAAGTGAAAAATGAGTACAAAATCAAGTGTAATATTTCTTCACTGAATCAGAATTAACTGGACTGGAAAAAACACGACCATCCATCTCGGCCAAAATCAAAGCACCTCCTGGAAGGACTTTCTTCACAATGTACGGGCCACCATAGTTTGGGGCAAATTTTCTTTCTGCAAAAAGAACTATCGACAATAACTTCCACAAGACAATGTCACCTACCTGGAAATGTCGAGGCTTGACTTTCTTGTTGAGAGATTTAGCAAATCGTTGTTGGTAGCACTGGCTATGACATAGAGCTCTAAGCCTTCTCTCATCAATCATGTTCAACTGGTCCAACCTCTGTTGAGTCCAATCTGCTTCTGAAAATTGCACCTGTGAAAGAATACGCAATGAAGGGATTTCAACTTCAACAGGTAGAACTGCTTCCATACCGTACACAAGAAAATACGGAGTTGCCCCTGTAGATGTCCGGATAGAAGTCCGATATGCCATAAGCGCAAAAGGTAATCTCTCATGCCAATCACGATAATTTTCGGCTGTTTTAGCCAAAATCTTCTTGATGTTCTTGTTGGCTGCTTCGACTGCTTCGTTTATATCACACATATGAGGACCCACGATTTCTGTCCCTTCGCATGTCTCGAGATTAGTACTGAAACATGAAAGAAAGGGATAAAAAAGATAAGATAAGGCTTAACTACAGGCAATTTTCGAAAACTGATCCTTGTTTCTTGAAATTCATTTTGCTTTCGAAGACCTTGAAACGAGAATTCTTGAGAAGCCCAACCCTCAGTTCTTACCGTAGATGACAAATTTTTCAATCGTTGGTTATCGTCATCGGGTTGGTTTGGGATACTTCAACAAGAATCAAAATGATAAAAACTTATGTAATTTTATTGATATGGAATCAACGAATTACATCTTATTGGATTGAAATCTGGGAGAATAAAGTCATAGAAATGAAAAATCCCAAAAAAAGCTCCCGAGACGGGGCAAGTCCTAGAAAGTAATAGAAATTCCCTACGCATGGGAGTGTGCGAAAAAAGTAAAGGTGTTACTCTCACGGGCCAGTGCCCATTCTTTCCAACGGTCCTTCCTCGATAGCTTCAATGAGCATGTTATTGAACAGAGCAGCGATTCCCTCCATCGCATCATCAGGATCTTCTGTCACTGGAGGTGTTAGATTATCCATACCTCCCCATCCATCAGGGACGATATCACGCGGGTCAATATAAAAGTTTGGGGGAGCCGAATATTTCACGTAGTAGTCGAACTTGCCGCTCGGTTGCCCTAGGGTGTCGATCACCTCATTCTCTTCATATATAATTCTTGCAGGACTCAGAGGTGTAATCTGGATATTTGGAACTATGAGAAGATCGTCTCGGCCTTGGCAGAGCCACGAAGCACGGAATGTGAATGCCCCAGTATCTAAGAGGTCTTGAATCTTGTGCTTTAGAACATAGTAGTCATCAGTGGAGTGACCGACTTCTCCTATGTGATAGTCACACTTTTTGGATGGGTCATAGTTGGAGAATCGTTCAGGATTAGGCCGCCTCGGCTCAGTGAAAAGTAAGTCTTTTTCCCAGAGGATTGTCAATACTTGGGATAGAGATATGAGGAGAAGAGTGAATTGTCTTCTATGCATGTGACCTCCACGTTTATACTGACAAATAGGAAGGTTAGGCAAATATGTAAAAAAATATTGACACGTATTACTTACACATAATGATGTACATGACGAAACTTACTATTTTGATGAAAAGACTAAGAAAATGTTTCCTCGAAATGAGCCAATGTCAAGTGCTTATGACGTGCAATTTCCTATGAACAAATATACTATAAATCACATTCATTTTGATATCAAATATTAATATATGAGCACGATATGCCATGCTAAGCCAACAATAGCCAAAATTAACCACACGGTCCACTTGTTTCTCCGCACGATAAATCATCAAGTACAAGAAATTAAAATATTGCCAGAAATTAATTGTTGGCATTTTTGCCAGAAATTGACTTGTGAAGGAGAAATCTATTTGATTTGTTGATTTTTTATGCCCAAGAAATTTTTTTTCAGGACGTACAAAAATTAAAATTTCACCGAAAGTGGGTGGCAACAGATATTCTAAGTCATTCCATAAAATTTTGTAAGAGAAAAATTGTTAATATTGTTAATTTTTTTTGGGGACATAAAAAAATAAAATTTCACTAAAAGTGAGTGGCCACCGATATTCTAAGACATTATGTAAAGTTTTGAAATTTTTAAAATTTTTAAATTATTATTTTTTAAAAATTTTTCCGGTGAAATAAAAAATTTTAATTCACTAAAAGTAGGTGGCCACAGGTATTCTAAGCTATTATGTAAATTTCCATAAAATTTTTACTTGTTGTATATTTAAAATTTTTAGGGCACGTTAAAAAAATTAAATATAACTAAAATTTTAATTTTTTTTTCCACCTAAAAAAATTTAAATTTCATTAAAAGTTGATGGCCACATGTTTTCTAGGCAATTCTGTGAAGTTTTGAAGTTTTTAATTTTTTTTTGCAACTTAAAAAATTAAAATTTCCCTCACAATGGGTGGCTATAGGTATTTTAAGCCATTTTATAAAGTTATGAAAATTTTGAATTCTTTACTATTTTTTTAGTAGCCTAAAAAAATCTAAATTTTACTTAAAATGAGTGGTCATAGTTATTTTTTGCCACTTTGTAATATTATGAAATTTTGGTTTTTTAATAATTTAAAAAAAGAAATTGCACCAAATTTCATATTTGACACAAAATATAACGTTTTTTTAATCTTCCCTAATTTTTCATCAATTTTTATAGAATTGTTCAATTTTCAAGTATTTTCTGTGAAAACGCTTAATCTACCACCCGATCGTCATTGAACGCTGAATCATCCACATAATAGACAAATTAATCAGTCGAATATCGATCAAAACCACATGCAATCCTAAAATCGACCCGTAACTTAACCAACGAATCAAACACTAAATAATCCCTAAATAAGTCCGACTAATTACCTAATTATATTAAGTAGGGTTTAAAGAGTTGCTTGCTTGGTTCAAGAACAACAAAAACCGGCCGATCGGATAGTGGTGAACCCGGCGCGGGCGTGGGCCCAAATGGTGACTAGTTGGCCAGGTGCTCTGCCACGGTCGGGCGAACGACGGCGGAGCTCGATGGCGACGGTGTCGAGTGACGGCGACGGCATCGGGCGGCGGCGACGGCGTTGGGCGGCGGCAATGGCGTCGGGCGGCAGCTAGGAGGCGGCTGGGCGGCGGATGGGCGGCGGCCTCGGTGGCGGGCAGTGGCATGGCAGCGACCGACGGCTTGGTGGCAGTGCTTGGGTGAGGATGGCAATAGGTAGGGGGTTGCTCTAGCGAGAGCCTCGGCCGGCTGGTGGGCGGCGACGGCCTCCGTCCGCTGGTCAGCGGCGGCGAGGCTAGGTGGCGACGGCCTCCGTCCGCTGGTTGGCGGTGGCGAGGGTTTGGCCTGTTGCTCGGACGCGGCGAGGCGGGGCGGGGAGGTGCTCGGGTGACTGCACGACTGACGGGAGGGGTTGCGGGCTGGCTGCGAGGCCACCGGTGACGGGTGGGGGGGCTGCGAGGCAACCGGCGGCTGGCGAGGGGGTTGCGAGGCTACCGGCAACAGTCGAGGGGGTTGCGGGGCAACCGGCGATGGGCAGGGGGAGGGGGCTACAGGGCGGCTGGCCCACGATCGACGATCGGTGGTGGGGGCTGCGGGGCTACCAGCGACAGGCGGGGGGTTGCGAGGCTGGGCGGCGACAGCACAGGCAGGCAGGCGGCGACGGCGATGGCAGCGGGCAAGCTTCACAGATCTGGTACACGACCACGACGTCGGGGAAGGAGGAGGAAGAAGAAGTACGACAAAGATAGGGCATTTGCGACGGACAGTGGTGTTCTGTTGCAAATTTACGACGGAAATTTTATGTTCCATTGCAAATTTGCGATGGAACAACACTATTCGTCGCAAAATTTGCGACGGATGCTTAGTACATTGCAAATTTGCGACGACACATAAAATGTTCATCGCAAATTTCCGATGGACTTAATGTCTGTCGCAAATTTCTGTCGGACTAAGCATCTATCCGTCGCAAATTTGTGACGGACTTTGTAGGTGTTCCGTCGTAAATTTTGACCTAAAAAAAATTTGCGATGGAAAGAAAAATCCATCACAAATTTATGACAAAAAAAAATTCTGTCGCAAATTTGCGACCGGAAAAAAATTCCGTCAAAAATTTGCGACAGACAAAAAAAATCCGTCGTAAATTTACGACGAACATTGTGTAGTCCGTCACAAATTTTCGACTCACAAAAATTTGCGACGAAAACAAAAATCCGTCGCAAATTTGCGACTGAAAAAACAATCCGTCGCAAATTTGCGACGGATTAAATAGTTCATCGCAAATTTCAAATGGAAAAAATTCCCTTGCAAATTTGCGGCAAACGTCTTTAGTCCGTCGCAAATTTGCAAATAGTAAATGACCGTTGTCAATTTGGGACAACACAATTTCGGTAAAAAATTTTGCATATAATTAATTTGGGTCCAAAATTTGAGTGGTCTTTTTTTCAGTCCAAAATTTTGCATCTCAGACGATCAATAATGGGCAATAACAATAATGAAAAGCACAATAACAATACTAACAAAAACAATAATGATAACAATCAAAATAGTACTTGTCGCAGTAATAATTACACATCAATAGTATTTTGTAATAAAAATTTTAATCTTTGTCTTCGTCTTTGTTCTTGTCTTCGTCTTCGTTTTCATCTTTATCTTCATCATCTGTCTCAAAATTAGATTATGAACATTCTTGTACATTTAATTCGTAAATTTCAGTTGGATCCACATCTATCATTGCTTCACATGGATCTCGTAAAGTTGGAATGTTATATTCCTCAATTTCAACTGTGTTACACACTTCTTCTTATTGATAGGTTCTATCCTTCTAGTGTTCCTTGATTTTCCTCTGTGCTTTGATTTTACATACAGCTCATCAATCAGTTTTGTCATGTTTCAAACTAGGATATGATGCATAACATACTTGAATTGCTTGTTGTGCCAAGACAAATGGTTCATATTTCATATACCTTTTCTTGTGATTTATTTCAACTAAATTGAACTTCGGATGTACCTTCATTTCTTTGACGGGGTCGAACCACGCGCACTTAAATAACACAACCCGTATCATTAATGGCCCAGGATACTCTATCTCTATGGTTTCATCCAACAAGCCATAAAAATTATCTTCTGAACTGCCACCATTGGATGATCGAACAAACACACCACTATTCATTGTGGATTTTCCCATTCAATATTCTTGAGTGTGAAAATTATATCCATTTATGAAATATGTTGGTCTACTTAGAACTCTTAACTGTGAACCTTATGACAGATGATATAGCAATCCTTATCCTTCAAGTTCATCATGATTACTGTGAACCTAAGGTTACACATGCAAAGTCAATCATATATATATATATTACTAAATGATGTATAAAATTTTAATAACTTGGTTTTGGTTCATAAGCAACTTACATATGTCTTGAACCATGCTGTAAATTATTCATCGCACAAACAGTCAAACTCATTTGGTTGTAGTCCATATATTAAAGTTTGGAAAATCCTAATATTAAAAGTCAATTAAATATTAGTAAATATTTGACACACAAAACATATATTTGCAAATTTACACTTACTTGAAGTGTAGCTCGACTTCTAGGCAGTTGAGTAAAATATAAGTATGGGATGCATGAAATTCTTCGTCTAATAAGAAAAGAAACTGACATGCGCCGCTTGGTCGAACTAGATAATTGAAAATAGAGAATGCTTTGCAATTAGGATCAATGTGGCCCTCATCATTTCTGCATGCTCTCCGCCTCTTGCACTGAATGTGCAGCTCAAAATAGTATGATGCAAATGTTGTCACTTTTTCCACAATATATGCATTACAAATTGAAGTGTCAACACGTGCCTTATTCTTCACTTTTTTCTTCAAATGATATAAGAATCTAGTTGAAATAAAAAGAAGTTTATCGGAACATAATATATAATAAAGTAATTTGAACTGTATTTAAAAAAAAACATTACCTCTCAAATGGATACATCCATCGAAATTGGACGGGACCTGCAACATTGGCCTTATAAGGCAAGTGAACTAAGAGACGCTCCATCGAACCAAAAAATGCTGGAGGAAATATTCTTTCTAAGTTGCAAAGAATAATTGGAATATCTCTCTCTAGTTTTTCCATGTGCGATACTTTCAACACTGTCGAGCAAGTATCATGCAAGAAATTGCTTAACTTTGTAATGGCGCTCCATACAAAATTCGGTAGAACTTTATTGAAAGCTATTGGAATTAGTCTTTCCATGAAGATGTGACAATCATGACTCTTCAAGCCTGCCAACTTGCATTCATTCAAATCAACATATCTCCCGAGGCTCGAAGCATATTGTCGCGACCCTAAAAAAATTTATTCATTTTTTTGGGCTAATGGATTATTAAGACTGAACTTAACTTGGGTCCTCCTAAGCCCTACTAATTTGCAACTTAGGGTTTAAGTTCTTAACATGCAAATATTTTCATACTTGGAATCGCCACTAATCAATTTACGGTAGGTCGATTAGAAACCTAAATAAAACATATGGAGATATGTTTTATTCCTACGAACCAGAGATTCTAAGCCCGGGGACTTGATTACGCTAGATCTAGTCTAACGCCATTTCGGTATCTTTTCTTTTCAAAAATGTTTTGGCAGGCAGTTTGGATCCATTTTAACTTAATTACTAAACATGTAAGGTGTTCATGCGAGTGCGCAAACCACCAAATTAACACCCAGGAAAGCATTAAATAAATTGTAAGCTTAGGAGAACAACTTACCTCAGTGCAACGCAATCATCTGCATTGTTAGCTAGAAAATCACATCAATCAACCCTAATATGATTTTTAATTAACACGCAATTCACTTAATTTCTTTTTTTTGGATTTTCAATTATTTAAATGAAATCTAACCTATATGCAATGACATGCAAAAATTGACATGCGATTAATGCAACTTAGCATGTAAACTATATGTCATGCGATGACGTGACCTATTTTTAATAACGGACGAATGATTTATTTTTAGTATTTTTCGATGAAATTCGAAATAAAAAATATGCCTAAATTAAGATGCAACCTATGATGATTTAATCTATCCTAACATGATTTCTTTTTGGGATTTTTGTTAAAATTCGAAATAATAAATTGCTGAAATTAAGAATGCAATCTATCTTAATCTACCCTAAAACAATTCATTCTTTTTTTGGGTTTTCTTGAAAATTCGAAATCAAAAAATAACCTCAACAATCTATTAAGATTAGAATATTACTTAATTTAAACTATGAAATAAATTATCTCAAGTCCTAATTTAAATTAAATAATTACTCTATCTTCTAGATATATTTAGGATATCCTAAACATGCAAAAACTTTAATTCAAATGTAATTGATATTTTTTAAATTTTCTGTTTATTTGAAAAAAAGAAAGCAATTAAATAAACGGATAGCAATCACATTCAAAACAACCACACGATCCACCATATTTGTTTCAAGCTCGGATTAGGCACAAAAATCAAATTATCAATCATATCTATAGGGTTATAGATGTTGATGGATAGTCGATCATTCAAATTTGGAACAACAGATAAATTCTATCATCGTATTCAAATAGTTATGGATAAGATAATGAAATTCCGTATCGCCGCGTATCATACCTTAGGGATAAGGTCAGATAGTCGTCCAGATACGTTGCTAAATTAGGAAATTTTCCTAATTTTGAATATTTCTAAATACTACGGATATTGCAAACATTATCCTAAGATATCCAATAAACCAACGAAGAATATCCACGAAATATCTAAATATTCAAATTAGGAAGCTGAATATTCTGAAAATTAACCAGATAATATCAAATTACCTAATTTGAAATATTGCCAAATTTGAACTCGGATCGGGACGAGCTTGCGGATGGGATCGGACTCGGGCTTGTGGATCGAGAGACGACGGGATCGACTCACGGCACCGGCGTCGGGACAAGGCTGTTCGGCAGTGACAACAACGACGAGACGGCGAGTGCGGCTATTCGGACGGCGCACGGGGCAGCAGCAACGGTGGGCGTCTCCGGCGATGGTGGTGGCTGAATCACGGTGGCTGTTCCGGTGGGGGCAGTAGCGAACGGCGGCTGCTTCAACGGCGAGGACGACGTCACAGCGGTCTATTGCTTCGCTGTGGCTAGCGGTGGACAGCTCTTCGGCAACGGCGACACGCACGAAGGGGGGGGCGTAGCGGTAATAGGAGCTTCGGTCAGTGGCTGTGTGAACAGGGATGGCGTGGTTGCTTCACCGGGGTTGCTCCGGCGCAGCTGAGCTGTGCATGTCCAGGCAGGGCACACAGCGTAGCTGGTGGCTTGCGGTGTGGCAGCAGTAGTTCGGCGAGAGGCGACGGTGCACAGCGACGAGAGGCGACGATTAGCGAAGCTCCGGCAGCAGGCGGAATGCGGCGGCGCGCGCGAAGGGGGGGCGCGGCGGTGATGCTGCTGGACTCTCTCCCACCCTCTCACTCTCACACGTGTCTCTAAATTTCCGATCTGGAATTCATCTCGTGTCCCTAAAATTCTGACATAATAACATACTTATAGTGCTAACCTAAGTCAATTTAGATGGGCTTACTAATCCTAATGGGCTTAGGCTTGGTCTTAGGTTTAATTTGATTTAAATGGACTGATTTAACTTGGGTTGAATTAAGCTCAAAGCATAATGGGCTGAATTAAGCTCAAATTAAAACGACTGAACCCATTTGACTTGTAATTCCCGGCCCTTGCATTCCGAACGAGCCGAGTCCCATTCGATGAAATTTAAGATCATTCGCCAACGCCAATTTGATGGAAAAATATGCAATTAAACTAAATGAACCTAAATTACATGTTATGCAATTTAAATATTTTTGTTTAGGGGTTAAAAATTAATCCCTAATTTTCTATGCAAATTATGACTAAATGATTGGTAAAATTTAGGTGTCAACACATATCCATCAGGAAACCGTACAGATTTCGACTATTGACAAACAACTCGCCTCTGCTCTTTATCCAATGCATAAACTGCTTTTGGTTTTGGTCCCCCGCTGCTTGCATCCACATCTAGTATTGGCCGATCACAAATATCTCTCATATATTTTCTTGCGTTCAAGTTGTCTTTTGTTTTTCTGGCGATATCCATCACAGTATTTATGACATTGTTGAAAATATTTTTTTTCTATATACATGACGTCAAGATTATGATGAATAAGATTTACCTTCTAATATGGCAGATCCCAAAATATACTGCGTTTTGTCCACTTATGTGTGCTTCCGTATGCAAAAGTCGTGTCGTGCGGGTTCTCAATAACAGTTGGAAAGTCCTGCACACGCTTCAAAATTTGATCGCCAGTCAACCTCAATGGTGGACGTGTTCTTTCAGTCCTATTCTTGATGAACTTTTTTTTATTCCTTCTGAAAAGATAACTTGGCGGTAAAAATTGTCTGTGACAGTCAAAATAGCTAGGCTTCTTTTCATGTTTTAATCTAAATGACTTTGACCTGTCCAAACATATCAGACATCCTAAGATCCCAGTTGTACTCCATCCAGATAACATTTCATAAGCTGGAAAGTCATTTATCGTCCAAAGAAGGGCAGCCTTCATTACAAATGTTTGATTGGTAGAAACGTTATACATAGGGACACCTTCAATCCATAGCCGTTGTAACTCCTCAATCAATGGTTGCATATAAACATCTATCAACTTTTTCGGATTTTGTGGGCTTGTCACGATCAATGTCAAAGATATATAAGGTGTCTTCATGCACATACCGGGTGAAAGATTGTACGGCATTAAGATAACTGATCAACATGAATAACTTTTCCTGTTTTCCTAAATGGAGCAAATCCATCGGCACAAAGACCTAACCTGATGTTTCAAGGCTTCATCGCAAACTCAGGGTATGTTTTATCAAAATGTTGTCATGTCTCCGCATTTGAAGGATGACACATTAGATTCTCTTTTGTTTCATAATTTTCATGTCAAGTCATATGTTTAGCAGTAGCTTTAGATGCATAAAACCTTTGCAATCTGGGGATTAAGGGCAGATAAAACATTTACTTGCATGGTCTACGGTTCTGATTACGATCCGGTCTCCTGTTAATCTTGTACCTAGGTTGGCTATAGAATTTGCAAGATTCTGCATTTTCATCATCTCTCCAATATAACATACAACCCTTACTACATATATCAATTCTTACAACCGGAAGACCTAAGTTATCCACTAGCTTTTTCATATCATAAAAATCACTTGGCATGATGTTATCACGTGGCATTGATTCCCGTATTATTTCAACAAAAGAGTTGAAACAATCCACAGACACATTATACTCTGCCTTGATATTTAACAGTTTAGCTGTCACCGATAACTTAGTGTGGTCCTCACAACCTACCCATAAAAGTTCATCTGCTGCTTTCAACACATCCCGGAACTGATTAGAATGAAAATTTTCATTATAGACATTCTCATCAAAATCCGTTACTCCTATATCTTTCAATTGTGAAGCATGACTAGTACCCACTTGTTCACGTATAGGAGTAAAACTAGTACTTACATGATTCGATTCTGAAACAAAATTCTGACTAGCTGCATCAATCACCATTCTCTCGTATGGGTTCAATTACTCATAATAGCCACATTCTTCCCTAAGTGAAAATTGATCACTTCTTTCATATCTTTCCTCAGATATAAATGGTTCAACATGGGAAGTCCAATTATAATAATTCGGAGTAAACCCAAATCTAGTAAGGTGTTCTCTAACTTTATCACACACAAGAAATTTACCCATTATCGCACTTTTTACATGGACACGTTAACTTATTTCCATCCATGAACTCATATTTACTACTAGCAAAGTCTAAAAATAGTTCTAACCCAGTACGAAACTCATCTGTCAATCCTTGATGTTCAGGTAAGTTCTTATTATACATCCAAGCCCTTTCTCTTTGCATTGTGTCCGTATTAAAATAAAAAATTATCGTAAAATATTTAAAATATCATATTTATTGTTCTTAATTAAAATCATAAAATTATGAAAATTATAATTTTGTTATTCATGCAACAATTAATATGAAATTGCAAAAATTGAAAAAATTACCATGTAAAGAAGACTTACCTAAATATTTGACTGAAATCTTGGTAGCTGAAAGTGGTCAATTTGATGAGAATTATAACGTCCACTTGGATTGCGAGACCTTCAATTGGACACGTACAAAAAAAATAATTACTTAAGAATCATTTTTTAATAATATTTAATTTTATTCGAATTTTTTCCAATTTTTTTTCTCTTTTTTCCCCATTATGTTTAGCCGGTCATCAGTCCGACAACCAGCTGTGGTTGGTGAGTTCGACCTCGCCGTCGCTCCGATTTGGGCAGTGGTGAGGTCGACATGGCGATGGAAATAAATTTTCGTCTCAAATGTGCGACGGAAACGGAATTCTTACCTCTCAAATTTGCGATGAAAACGTAATTCCGTCGTAAATGTGTGATAGAAACAGAATTCATACCTCGCAAATTAACTACGGAAACCTAATTCCGTCACAAATTTGCGATGGAATTTTCATTTATTCATCGCAAATTTACGACGAAAAATATTTCCGTCACAAACCAGCGTGGCCGTTCGGGCTCATTCAAAGGCCAGCAAGGTATCGCCGATCGCCAGTAGTTAAAATGGTGACAAAGTTACGAAAAAAAAAACAAACAAAAGTGTATAAAAAAAAAGAAATTACAATCCAACGATGAATAGTTACAAAATTAGCTATGATACTTACCGTTAAAAAAGGTTTCATCGAGATTAATATGTGCGTGCGAAGATTTTACTGATTTCAGACACATGAAAGAGGGAGAAAAGAGAGAGAGAGCGTGAGAGAGAGAAAAATTAACGATTGGGTTGGAATATCACGGGCTGATAAACTACAAATTTGCGATGAATTCGTTTTCATCGCAAATTTGCGACGGATTTATTTTCCGTCGCAAATTTGCAAGGAACTTTTTTCCGTTGCAAATTTGCCACGTATTTGGCGACGGTTTTTTTTCCGTCGGTAATTTACGACGAAATTTTTTCCGTTGTAAATTTGCAACGGAATTAGCTACGGTTTTTTTTTTCCGTCGCAAATTTGAGACGGATTTTTTATCCGTCGCAAATTTGCGACATAAATTAACTGTTGCTAATTTGCAACGAAAAATTAAATCCATTACAAATTTCGTGATAAATTTGCGATGAAAAATTTTCGTCTTGAATTTCATGTTTTTTTTTTTGTAATGGATGGGATTTCAAGAACCCTCTCTCCACCGTACGATTCTGCTGAGAAGTATAAGCAGAATTAATATCACCCCATGTAGCAAAATTGGATTTAGTGGTTGTCATATATGTAGCAAAAGTATGTACATTTGCCAATCCGATAGACCTTTAAAGAACTCAGTTGATGATTGGATTCAAGAATGAAACATTAAATAGTAGCTTAAAAAAAGGACAAAAAAACCCTCGTCCACCATGAAAAAAGCAACCACCGCTGCAGTGGTTTGCTAGGAGAACTGTTGCGAAATAAATTTAGAAGGTAGAGAGAGAGTGTGTTCATTTCTATTGCCGTTCAGTGCCTTCACAGTGACGTAGCCACTAGCTTTGCCCAAACAACAACATTTTAAACGAAGTCCTATGGGATCCAAAAACTGATATGCAAATTTGTTATACTGTTTTGAAGATGGACAAAATAATCAAAGGTTATTAATATGTGTATTGGTTAAGTGGACTAGGTGATAAATGCACAAGCCAATATGCGGATGGTGTCCTAACCAGATTAGTTGATATGATGAGTGCTCTATCACCATCAAGGGTGAGCAAAGTATAGGGTGCCAAGGAGTCTACAAGCTGGAAGAACCTTGAGATAAAGTCAACACCTGGAAAGACCTTAATCGAGAGTGAACAAGTCAAAAAGAATGAAGATGATCGTGATAACTTGGAGGTACTAAGATATGGTGAACAATTGATAGAATATGGCATTGTTGGCAAGAGCAATGGATTGTTGGTAGGAGTAGTTGCCCCTATCAAAGAGGTGGAAGACCAGAAGATAGAAGATCGCATCATTGGCAGGAGTAATGGATCGTTAGCAAGCACAGTGGATCGTTGGCAAGAGCAACTACTCTTATAAAAGAGTTGGAAGACGTGTGATGTCCTCTGTCCAATCTCAATCTGGTCTCTAACGTTGTCTTCAAGGCTCGGAATTCGTGGGAAGAGCACTGGAGTTGAACATAGCAATTTTGCTAATTATGAGAAGGAGACAAACTCTGACAAAAGCAGACTGACTATTGTGGCAAACTGCTCCTCTCAGATAGACGTTTCAATGCTGACAAAGCAGCAGAGAGATATTCTACTACGGGCAACGGGTGGAACTAGCGGCTACTTGAAGGATTTCAATTGGACATTGTCATCTAAGATTGGATGGATATAAATTCAATCCATAAGAAGTAGTGGGGTTAAGAGGAAACCAACGAAATTAGCCCATTGCTTTGAGTGTTCATATTTGCTCTGATCTTGTTGGTAGTTGCTGTGTATTTATTTATGATATTATTCTTTGTGAGGTGCTACTATCTGTAATATGGGAAAAGATAAAGTGTACAAGTGTGAAAGCAGTATCTATGTTCTGATAGTATGATCTATCATTTGATAAGAGCAATACTTGTTGATTGTAACTCTCTTGAGATTACGAGTGGATTACAGCCTTGTTGTGATTGTTAGTGTGTAGAGTGGATGTAAGTTCGGAGATAAAATCGAATCACTATTTATTATTGTGTACTATCTTTTATCTCGTAATTGTTAGTATTATACGTCCATTATTATCAATATCTATTTCATAGTAGCACACGCACATGATAGTGTCAATCTGTATATGTGATTGTCCAAGCTTAACTTGATATCTTCCGTAAATTTTTTTCATAATTCTCAAATAGCCTATTTACCTCCCTATAGGTGATATTGTTAGCCTCAACAACAAAAGGGGAAGAAATCTTCATCATCTTTCTCTCTCATGAGTTTGTTCCATCCTCAAAGGCCGCGCCGGGGCAATGCTTGGGAGATGGACTCTGTAAGCTCGAGGCAATCCCCGTGCCGAATTGGCTTCTATTTAGAGTTCTATATTTTTGTTCAGTGTCTTCTTAACTCTTTGGACTATTGATTGTATATTGTATATATAGATAGCTCAACACCGGTGCTGTCCTTTCATTTATAGATTTGTGTAAAAGACAATTTCTCAATTGGTTACCCACTGAATTTTGCGGTTGCATTTATGGGTACATTCTCCTACATGTATGTAAAAGTGCTACATGCTTGTTGCTCCTCTCTCTTTGAAAGTGCTACAATCACGATCATTGTGTGGCTAGTTGCACCCCTCAAGTGATTTCTAATTTGGTTTCATGGACTCACGTGCGTGGGCACATAGACGCACGTGCACAAATACGGCCCGCCATCGTCCCTTGTGCTGCCGTTGCTTGCTTGCCGCCACCTCAACACACGCTCGCCATTGTGACCATTGTGTGACTAGTTGGCTGCTCAACTAACCTCTAATTTAGGTCCGCAACCTCAAGTGTGCGAACACCCGCTCATGCACACGCACCGTGCATGCACACACACATATGGGCTCAAGGGCTGCTTGTATGCATGTATGGTTTTCTTAAAAGTGCACTAAAATCTCTTGGCTTTCTCCGTATAAAAAATGGCAATCAAACAATTATGTGCACTTGAACATATAAATCTTCATCCTCTAAACACTATGTCGTCATCATTTAATAAAGAACTTATGCAAAACAGTAATCATTCAGATGAACTTTCATCTATACAATCAACATTTCTGTACTTTAAATTAATTTGGTGTTATTTCTATTTGTAAGACCACACCTTGATTGAATTCACCTTAATCATCCAAATTAAACTAATTTCCTATAATTCCAGGATCAAATAATTGCCCTAATAAAAATTTCCATTTTTAGGATTGATTGGGTAATTTTCTTAAGAAAATATACATGATACAGTTCATCCTCAAAATGTTGAATAAGTGATTTAGGGGTTGGTACAGATGTAGAAGATTCAAACCACAATATCACTCATTTGGAGTAACTTTAAAGACTATGATCGCCAGCTCGAAATTAAGAGTCTTATCTGACCTATATGGACGGGCAATTTGCATGCATGCACTAGTAGCTAGAGGTAAGTCGAGTCGAAAGTTTGAGCATCATTTGTTAAAATAAAAGCATTATACGCTAGAGTTAGATTCTAATGCTTTTCCATGGGCACGGCTGGCCAAATTCTCTCCAAAAACAAACTTGGAAATTGGGAAGCAAACCTCCCATCAGCACTCATTTGCCGCCTCCCTAATCGAGTAATACTACTAGAGACTGTGGGCGAATCTAGCCAATGAATGTGATTACACCAATGTAACTATATATTTTTAGTAAGTTCATACAAAAAGTAGATAAGTGCCCACGGCCAATGGTACATCTTTTTGTTGTCATTTCTTTTTTGGTTGATACTCAAAGGATACATCTCAGAATGGCGAGGTCGTCGAATAAAACCTTCCGTGCTTTGCCGTGCAAGTTGGGCTTACCAAATTAAGGAATTTTCCCCCTTTTCTTGTATAACAAGACCCCCTTATTAACTAGGTAAATACCAGCAATGGTGCCCGCATGTTGCTACTGGAAAAAAATATTTATTAACTTATAATGACGGTGTTATTTTAATTTTAAATCCAAGAGAAATAAATGCGTGAGATCCATGGATTAACATTAACTCACGGGTTTACAATGAATTTGTCAGTGTAGATTAGGTACACAAGACGAGTTTGATTCTCTATACTATCGAATGCGATAAAGATACGGACGGAAAAATAAGAAATCTAACCTATCAACCGGTAATGAAAAGAAAAAAGAAAAAAAAATCAAGTAACTTGTCAAAAATAAATTTAAAAAAAAATGGAAGGAGGGCTTGAGGGAGTGACACGTGCCCTCCCCAAAACCTTTCTTTGGTATGTCTTTTAGGGCGTAGAATATCTATGCTGCAAAAGGTTTACACCAACTCTTGTTCTGTAAAGGCTAGAGTTACCGCTTTTTTAAGGACTAATGAGAACCCTCGTGGTTTAAAAAATAAATGAAAGACCAGATAATTAGAACCCTATCAATTAATTAATGACTGCACGAACTTATACGTTCAAAGACGAGAACCCTAGTGGTTCTGTTTTACCACCTTCTCTATGAATCTTTTCTCTTCTTCTTCCTCTTTTTGTTCCTTTAATTCTCAGCTGTGTATTAATATTGATATAGTATTCTGCAAATTATTATAATATGAAGTTGTGAACAAGGTGAAAACTCTGTGCCAACAGTTTAATTCTCTTATATAGCTGAAACAAAAGAAATTCAGATTCTTTCCGAAGGGGTTAACGTGAAAGACCATGGTAGATATACTAAGAGCGATCCGCAAAAATTTACGTACTATACTTGTACCATTCTACTCTATCATTTACTACACAGATTATGTACCTCTACACAATCACAATAATATATGGACAATAAATTAGAACTGAATTTGAAAATAAAAAAAAAATTATAAGTTTAACGAATAGTGCGACTCGAGAATGGAAGAAGGGATTCCATGGATGAGAAGAAAGTGCATGGACACTTCCACACGATTAATTGGTCATTAAGCCTTCAACTACACAAAAAAGGAGGACATACTTTTTTGAAAAGCATCCTATTGCCGCGTTTTAATGAAAGATCTTTCCTTTTTTTTTTCTGCTTGTTTCCCAAGTAATTGACAGAATTTCTCACAGAACATGCCCTATTTTAGCGGAAAATATGAAAAGAAAATGCCTCGGGAAAATGTAAAAAGTAAGGGGGAAAAAGGGTTAACAAAGTAACCATAATTAATATGACTTTTGAAAAAAAAATCATAACTCAAACCAAAAATTAAAACATGATTTTGTGCAAATTCAGTCTTTCTGGCTAATTTTGGCAGGATTTTGCTGACGTGGATTCCGGATAGCTTACGTGGCACCACCAGTGATGACATAGACAACTTTTAATAATAGTTTAATATTTTTCCAGTTGTTTATTTATTTTTAAATTTTCTTTTTCTTTATTTTTTTCATTCCCTTTCTTCTTCCTCCAGTTGGATGCCGGAGGTTAGGGTTGGCGATCCCTGCCCCGCTGGCCACTGGCGAGGCTCACCCTTGCTGGCCAATGCAAAGGCGGCCCTCGCCAGTAGCTAGGCAAGGCAAAACCTTGCCGAATCTAGTGAGGTTGGGCCTCTCCCACGGCTAGCGAGGTCGACTCTCACATGAAGGCTAGGAAGTCGACCCTCGCCGGATGGCCCACGAGGGCAACCTTGTGCTGGGTTGGGCGAGGCTCACCCTTGCCAGATTTGGCGAGGGTCAAGCCTTGCCAGCCATGGGGGAGGCCGACCTTGCCATATCTGGTGAGGGTGAGCCTCGCCTAGCCCAGCGCAAGGCTTGAGTCCTCATCGGGGTAGCCATCCACGAGGGTGAACTCGAGCTAGGCTGGGTAAGGGCTCAAGCCTCGCGTTGGCTGGGCGAGGCTCGCCTTCGTCGAATCTGTCGAGAGCCAAGCCTTTTCGACCATGGGGAAGGCTTGACCTTGCCAGATCCGACAAGGTTGTGCCTCACCTAGCCCAGCTCGAGGCCGCCCTTGCAGCTATTTGGTGAGGTCTTAAGCCTCGCGCCAGGCTGGGTGAGGCTTGCTCTCGTCAGATCTGGCGAGAGTTGAGCCTTGCCGATTGTTGCGACCTAAATTTTCTCAGGCTAATAGATTATTAAGGGTAAGCTTAACTTGAGCCCTTCCAAGCCCTACCAATTCGCAACTTAGGATTTAAGTTCTTAATATGCAAAAGTTTCATGCTTGGAGTCGCCACTAATCCATTTGTGGTAGGTCGATTAGAAACTTAAATAAATCATATAGAGATATGTTTTATTCCTACGAACCAGAGATTCTAAGTTCGGGGACTTGATTACGTTAGATCTAGTCTAACGCCCTTTCGGTACCTTTTCTTTTCAAAAATATTTGTGCAGGCAGTCTGGATCCATTTTAACTTAGTCACTAGCATGTGAGGTGATCATGTAGGTGCGTAAACTACCAAAGTAACACCCAATAGTCAAAACATTAAATAAATTGCAAGATTGAGAGAATTACTTACCTCGAAACAACATAAGCATCTACATTGTTAGCTAAAAAATCAAATCAATAATCTTAATATGATTTCTAATTAACAAGTAGTTCACTCAATATTTTTTTTATTTTCACTTATTTAAATGAAAGTTAATCTATATGTAATGACGTGCAAAAATTAACATGCGATTAATGCAGCCTAATATACAAACTATATGTCATCGACGACGTGACATAATTCTAATGACGGACAAATGATTTAGTTTTGGTATTTTCAATTGAAATTCGGAATTAAAAAAATGCCTACATTAACATGCAATCTATTCTAAAAAAATGATAATTTAGTCTATCCTAAAGTGATTCTTTTTGGGATTTTTATGAAAATTCGAAATTATTAAATATCCTAAATAATCTATTAAGATTAAAACAATCTTTAATTTAAACTAGGAAATATGCTACCCTAAATCCCACTTTAAATCAAATAATTATCTTATTCTTTAGGATATATTTAAGATTCCCTAAACATGCAAAACTTCTAATTTAAATCTAACTAACAAATTTTTGGATTTTCTTTATTTAAAAGGAAAACAATTAAACAAAGATAACAACCACGTTCAAACAATCCATGCAATCCGCAAGATTCTTCTTATCAAATTTAAATTAGGCAAAGAAATCAAACTAATGGTCATATCTATATGGTTATAGATATCAATGGAAAGCTGATTGTTCAAATTTGAAAAGCAAATAAAATCTATTATCATATCCAAGTGATTATGGATAAGATAACGATTTTCCGTATCGCCACGTATGGTACCTTAAGGATAAGGTCGGATAGTTGTCCAAATACGTTGCCAAATTAGGAAAAATTTCTAATTTTGAGTGTTTTTGAATATTGTGGATATCGCAAAATTACCTTAAGATATCTAGCTATTCACCAAAATTTCATGAAATATTCAAATACTCGAAAACTAGAAAATTAAATATTCTAAAAATATCATATGAGAATCTTACCTAATTTTGCGGATAATTTCCGAATTTGAATTCCGCTTTGGACTCGGATCGCGGAGCGTGTAGTGGCCGATGGCGGTGGACCGGCGGTGGTAGCGGCAGCGGTGCTTGCGGTAATGTTCCGGTCAATCGACGGAACAGCCACGAGGCACCACAGCAGTAAAGCGTCGCGGATTAGCAACGCCAAGATGACAGGCTTGATTTCTGCGGCGATGAAGAGGACCTTGCTCTTGCAAGATCGACCAAATCTTTGAAGAGTGTATCCTCTTGTTTCACTCGCTTGTTCCGTAGCAAGTGAATCAAGAGAGAGCTTCTGGTTCTGGCCTGCTAAACTGTCGTGCGAGGAATCGGTCTCAACACAGGAACTAGAGAGATTGCCTGAAAGTTCTACCTGTTTGCCCCGTAACTTGACCTCTCTGATTATATGGAATTTAATTATAAAATAATGCGTCTAGAGGAAAGAATAAGAGATCCAAAAAATAGAAGTATGTAGATAGTAGGAAAGTGGGCGGACAAAGCACCGAGAAGAAGATGAAGGAAAATCTCTCTTCTCTTTTTTTTTTTCCTCTCTCTCACTTTTTTACTCTTGCTCACGCTTGTGCTCTCTGAAAATTCTAATCTGAAAGTTATGAGAGTCCTTCGAAGTGAAGCCCCCCTCCTACTTTTATATACTATTTTCACCAACAAATCTTTGGACGCATGCATATTTTTTTTGATCTTTCTTTTCAATTAAATATTCCTTTTGTTGACTAAATCTTGCTATCAACTATTTATTTCCTCAAATAGTTGACCTCGCAAATATCGCGGGAATTATACCGATTGCTTCTTCTTTATTTGTTATGTGACCAAAATCTTGATAATATCAAGCTTTATCGCTTCAAATTTTCATCAAATTTTCCTAACATGATACATATGATTTTGGCCACCGCAGGCTTAATCAAGTTAAGTTTAGAATCATTCACTCAAGTCCATCTGCCGCGCTCCAATGCAAATGAAACTATATGACCCTATTACTATAAATGCTCCTAAAATCTATATGCAGTCTAATTATTATTTTTGTTAGGTGTCGAGATGGACCCCTAGTTTTTCTATGCAATATATACCTAACTGGATCGCCAAAATTTAGGTGTCAACAGTTGCCTCTCTTTGAAGGGGAGCTCGAAGAGGTTTTATTCAAGACAAAATGATATCTAAATTTTGACTATGCAAATGCAATGAGAAAAATTAATCTTTTTGTCGAGTAAACGGGATCTCAATGAGCCCACACCCATTTTCTAATGTGATATGCGGATGTTAATGCTAACGTAAAGATAGAAAACATACCTGCACTCACTTGAAGATTTGGGAAAGCAAACTTGGGGTATGGAACAGCTTTTGAAAACCTGCCAAGTATCTGGAATTCCTAATAGTATTTGAAAACTCAAAAATTCCCTTCGGATTTTCGAAATAAGACTTGAAATAAACTCGAAAATTCCCTTCGGATTTTCAGAGAAGATGCTTGAGATGAGATGGGTCGAAAATTCCCTTCGAATTTTCAATAAAAGGTATTGAATAATTTCCTTCAAAGTTTCAAGAAAGATTCCCGAAACTACAATTAGGTATTTGAATGGTCTAAAAAATTCCCTTCAGATCTTTGAGAAGATACTTGAAACTGAAACTGAAACTTCAATAAGATATTTGAATGGGCTCGATGATTCTCTTCGGATCTTCGAAAAGATATCTAAACTGCAATCATATATGATTAATAGGATCGAAAATTCCCTTCGGATTTTCGGAAATAATACTTGAAACTTCAATCAGATATTTGAATATTAAAAATATTTAGACGAATTCGAGATAGCAACTCGAGCATCGGGAACTTTTCAATCTTCGATGAAACATTATCTATTGGACATGACTAGAGCAAAAAGACATATGCATTCATCAAAGGGATTAGCAATCACGGCTATTCTAGAACTCATATTTCAAAATTCATTAATTCAATTGAGATTTATGCATGATGGTTTTACCATATTTGCATAACCAAATTTCCACTAGGGAGAATTATCATTAAGACAATTTTCACTTATAATGTGAATTTCTTAAGAATGCTAAATGAGAGACTTTCAGTTAGAAAAAGCTTTCAATCACTCTCATTCATAAGGGCTATTTTATGAGAATCACTTCATCTTACCATCATCATGTCGATAAAGGTCCGAGTATTTTCGTAAGCGGTACAACCTTACCAATCTGAGAAATATTTGTCAGGACCGTAGCGTCAGTTTGGTCAATGGTTTAACAAAGGGGACTTTTCGAGTTAAGGCTATTGAAAGAAAATACTCCGCAATTGTCTCCAAGTTTACAAGTCAAGAATCCTGCAAAATGAGATAAAAATGGACTTGCTCGCACTTTTTCGAGCTAAGCTTATAAATATCTGAAACTTTACGTTAGTTTAAGTACCCTAATCTAAAGAGACTTTGCAAGGGACGTAATGTAGGCTAAGCTCATGGGTTGAGAAATGAATGTATCATTAGGCTTAAAATGTGTATAATTGGGGCGAATAAGTTGTTGATCATCTTGGCATTATTACCGGTCTTCTTCTTCACCAGAGATTGTTTTCTTGGTACATGCTCCATTGATTTCGAGAATTCGTCACTTGATTCATTTGAGACTTGTAAAACTACTGCTCCACTGGGATTCATTGCTTTGACATGTCATATCTTGACATTTTTTCTCTAAAGATCTCCCTTTTTTTGGGGGACATTGGCATTGCTTTTACCAGGCACGCTACTTTTTCTTGCAATTTCCCTTTTTTTTTTGACTTTTGACACACATTGTCTACAATGCATACATTGGCCAATTACACTTCAACTCGACACTTAGACTCTCAAGGGTCTTCGTCTTCAGTTGATGCTCCAAATATATTGCTTGGACCATGATGGTTTTTGCTTTGCCCCAGTGTGGGGGATCATCACCAACTGGGTTTTATAGAATGAAATTGCAGGCTCAATTGGGTTAAGCAATGAATCAAGTGTGTAGGATAGAGAAAGAACCGCTCTTCATCATTCTAAGGCACTTGAATTAATGTTTGAGTTCATTTGCAATAGCAACACTCGAAGATTGATGTAAGTGTGAGCAAGATAATTTTTATCCATTTTTCTCACCTTACGATGTCGACTTCCCTCCAGTTTACCCTAATGTGGGGTGGTTCTTGATAGGGGTAATTTGCAAAAACTTCTCTAAGTGTTTAGGCTCAAAGTGGCGAAATAATGGATAATCTGTATTATTTAGATTAGAAAAGTGAATTGCCTCTCGTTATTTTGATAATCATACCTTTCGCGAGATAATCCTTTACCTTGTGGACATGTAATATTTCATTCATCTCACAAGTGTATGAATAGGGGACGATGTATAGGATAAGGCTTGCCTTTCATCATCCTGACACATCTCATTTAGCATATTCAAATAATGCCACATCATTCGTTAAATTTTCCATTTTGATCATTCTCAATGAACTTGGTGAGTTAAACAGGTAAATTATCATACAAAACCCTCTTTCGAAAGATATCGGTATTTTAAATAATGCCATATCATTAAATGCATGAGAAGCATAACATCCATTTCAAGAATATGTCATCGCTCAATAATATCAAACAAGAAGAGTGTCCTTAGGAATGAGAGCCCTTTGATTGCCCTTATTTGAAAAGGATGGACACATGAACACCCCATCTTTACTTTTGCCCCTGCACAAGAAACGTGCATAAATTGGATACTAAGTAAATGTGAATTGAGACTCAGAAGATTCCAATTAGAATCAAGACATTATCTTTGTCAGATTTGTCAGTCCATTATCATCACCAAAGTTCAACATGCCCCTCAGTTCGTCATCCCTTACTGTTGAGCACTCATTTTCGCTCTTCGGAGATAGCATCATGCCCAAGTAGGTGGTGATCCTTTGCCCTATAGGTTCATCATCAATAAAACTTGATGTGTCAATTCTTCATCATAATAAGCTGGAGAATTATGCTTCGAGACATGAAGTAAATGAGTTAGATAAACAAACAGGGATTATTTGATGCATGCTTTGGAATTTTTTTTTAAAGCAATGAAATGTTTTTTATTTTTGAAAAGTTTTATTTTTTTAGGGAGCATGAGAAAGCCCACCCCTCAGAATTTCTCCTTGGATGATATTTTCTTTTCATGGTTGGATATCATCACCGGGCTAGTTTGGTATACTTCAACTTGCCCTCAAAACAAGAAAAATTTTCTATGAATTTGCAGCAAGCAAAATAATTTCACGTGACAGGCCATCACAATGGTCAAACGCCCAATTTATCAATTATGAAACATTGAATTATAAACTTTGAAACCGGTGGTTTAAAGCGTTTTTCAAGTAGCACGATGACTGACTCACTTATCATGACCCGATATGGAATTAAAAATATAACAGGGTAAGAGTATAGGGAACTTACTTGACCAATGAGAGATGAATGACAATTATATAAACATGCGCATGAATTGTGAGTTTAAATCTTAATCTATCTACCCTAAAAGCTTTTGCAAAATGACATGATGAACGGAACGACATGTCGCAACCTCGTGCACAATCATCATGACTAGTCGCAGCCTCGCATACCATAGTCATGACTAGTCAGGTCCAATCACTTCGGTTCGGTTCGGTTGACAAGGGCAACCTCCATGCGTTGTAGTTTCATGTGTATGAGGACGACCCTTGAGCCATTCTTTTTGGAAAAATTTTCAGGATCCAAATAGAATAACCTTTAACGAAGTCTTATTGCCAATGTTAAAGAACCATCTAAATACCATCTTAGAACTAAGAGTGTGACCCAGGTCCAGTCACAGGTTGTGTGTGGTATAGTGCAAATATCATAAGTCATGCACAACAATTATATGCAAACACTACTTCAATAGTACGAAAATTAAACCAAATCCCAATCCACCAAACCTGCAAAACAAAGGGTTAGCCAATCACTACTCCCCTTATAACTCCCATCCTACAAAAACATTTAACACCTAAAATGTTAGGGACGTAACTGGGATCTTCACTGCCAAGTAAAAATATTTTTTTGAAAAAAAAAACTGACCTAAGTCCACTAAGAGTTTTAACTCATAGTCCCCAGTGGAGTCGCCAAGCTGTCGCGATAGCTTGAAATTTCTCAGGCTAATGGATTATTAAGGCTAAGCTTAACTCGGGTCCTCCCAAGCCCTACCAATTCGCAACTTAGGATTTAAGTTCTTAACATGCAAAAGTTTTCATCCTTGGAGTCTGTCGCGACCTAAAATTTTCTCTCAGGCTAATGGATTATTAAGACTAAACTTAACTCGGATCCTCCCAAACCTTCCAACTTGTAACTTAGAATTTAAGTTCTTAACGTGCAAATGTTTTCATGATTGGAGTTGCCACTAATCTATTTATGGTAGATCGATTAGAAACCTAAATAAAACATAAGGAGATATGTTTTATTCTTACGAACCAGAGATTCTAAGCTTAGGGACTTGATTATGCTAGATCTAGTCTAACGCCCTTTCGGTACCTTTACTTTTAAAAAAAAAAGTTTTGGTAGATAGTTTAGATCCATTTTAACTTAGTCATTAGTATGTGAGGTGTTCATGCAGGTGCGCAAACCACCAAAGTAACACCCAATAATTAAAATATTAAATTGCAAGATTGGGAGAATTACTTACCTCGAAGCAGCGAAAGCATCTGCATTGTTAGCTAGAAAATCACATCAACAAATCTAATATGATTTCTAATTACCAAACAGTTCACTCAATTTTTTTTGAATTTTCACTTATTTAAATGAAAGCTAATCTACATGTAATGACATGCAGAGATTGACATGCAATTAATGCAACCTAACATGCAAACTATATGTCATATGACGATGTGACATAATTCTAATGACGGACAAATGATTTATTTTTGGTATTTTTCTCATTGAAATTCGGAATTCAAAAAAATGCCTAAAATAACATGCAATCTAACGACTTCTTTTTTGGTATTTTTTATTAAAATTCGAAATAAAAAATAAAAAATGCAATCTATCATAATCTATCCTAAAGCAACTCATTCTTTTTGGGATTTTCATGGAAATTCGGAATTTAAAAATAACCTAAATAATCTATTAGGATTAGAATAACACCTAATTTAAACTAGGAAATAAATTATCTCAAGTCCTAATTTAAATTAAATAATTATCCTATCTTCTAGATATATTTATGGTTCTCTAAACATGCAAAACTTCTAATTTAAATCTAACTAACAGATTTTTATTTGGTTTTCTTTATTTAAAAAGGAAAAACTTTTAAACAAAGATAACAACCACATTCAAACAATCCATGTAATCCGCAAAATTCTTCTTATCAAACTCAGATTAGGCAAAGAAATCAAACTAACAGTCATATCTATAGGGTTATAGATATTGACGGAAAATTGATTGTTCAAATTTGGAAAACGAATAAAATCCATTATCGTATCCAAGTGATTATGGATATGATAACGATTTTCCATATCGCCGCGTATCGTACCTTAGAGATAAGTCGGATAGTCGTCCAGATACGTTGCAAAAATTAGGAAAAAATTCCTAATTTTGAATGTTTTCGAATATCGCGGATAAGACAAACATTATCCTAAGATATCTAGCAATCCACATGATATTCACGGAATATTCAAAATATTCAAATTAGGAATCTAAATATTTTAAAAATATATTGAATAACATCCTTACCTAATTTCGAAATATTTCCAAATTTGGATTCGCAAATGGATCGGGTTTGCGGATTACGGCGATGAGCGGTGGTGGGACGTCTCTGGGGCGGCGTAGCACGGGCGTTGCAGTGACAGCAGCAGTGGAGAGACAGAGCAGCTTCTGGTGGTGTGGCTGCTCCGGGGAGGCAGCAGCGTGGGTGGTGCAGGCACGGCAGCAGTCTGCGCGGTGAGGCACGGCGTCGTTGGGAGCGGCGGCGAGGGCTGCAGCGAGCGGCGACGGAGGCGCGGCGCTGACGGGAACGATGAGAGAGCAGGAGCGGCAACGGCGATCCGCACGGTGCGGCGTAGCGTGGGCATCTAGCATGGGTGACGGCGCGGCGCGGCGAGGGTCTCCGGCACGACGGGCGGCGATGTGACGTGACGATCTCCCTCTCTCTCTCTCACCCTCACTCTCACTCTCTCTAATTTTCTGATCTGAAATTGTGAGCCCTCCCTTTGATTATGAGACCTAATGTCATATTTATAAAGCTAATCTAGGTCAATTAGTCGGGCTTTTTAGTTCTAATGGGTTTAGGCTTGGGCTTTACCCATTAATTTAATTTAATTTTAAGCGGGTTGAATTAATTTGAGCTTTTATTTAATTAATCATAATGAGCTAATTTAAGCTCAAATTAAAACAACCTAGCCTGTTTGACTTGTAATTTCCGGCCCTTACTTTCCGAGTGAGCCGAGTCTCATTTAGATTCCCGAGCTCGATTTATGTGACGGATTTTCAATTTTCTCGCCATCGTCGATCCGATGTGGAGTGCAATGATCTTAGACCATATGCTATGCGATTATTATTTTTTTGTTTAGGGGTTAAAACTTAATCCCTAATTTTTTATGCGAATTACGACTAAATGGTCGCCAAAATTTAGGTGTTAACAAAGTCGCCACTAATCCATTTGTGGTAGGTTGATTAGAAACCTAAATAAAACACGGGGAGATATGTTTTATTTCTACGAACCAGAGATTCTAAGTTCGGGGACGTGATTACGTTAGATCTAATCTAACGCCCTTTCGGTACCTTTTCTTTTTAAAAATATTTATGCAGGCAGTTTGGATCCATTTTAACTTAGTCACTAGCATGTGAGGTAATCATACAGGTGCGCCAACCACCAAAGTAAACACCTAATAATCAAAACATTAAATAAATTGCAAGATTGTGATAATTACTTATCTCGAAGCAACGTAAGTATCTGCATTGTTAGATAGAAAATCACACCAGTAATCTTAAAATGATTTCTAGTTAACAAGCGGTTCACTCAATATTTTTTTGATTTTCACTTATTTAAATGAAAGTTAATCTATATGTAATGACGTGCAAAAATTAACATACGATTAATGCAGCCTAACATACAAACTACATGTCATGCGACGACGTGACATAATTCTAATGACGGACAAATGATTTATTTTTGATATTTTCAATTGACATTCGGAATTAAGAAAATGCCTAAATTAACATGCAATCTATCCTAAAGTGATTCTTTTTGGGATTTTTATGAAAATTTGAAATTATTAAATATCCTAAATAATCCATTATGCTACCCTAAATCCCAATTTAAATCAAATAATTATCTTATTCTTTAGGATATATTTAAGATTCCCTAACCATGCAAAACTTCTAATTTAAATCTAACTAGCAAATTTTTAGATTTTCTTTATTTAAAAGGAAAACAATTAAATAAAGATAACAACCACGTTCAAACAATCCATGCAATCCGCAAGATTCTTCTTATCAAATTTAAATTAGGCAAAGAAATCAAACTAATGGTCATATCTATATGGTTATAGATATCAATGGAAAGCTGATTGTTCAAATTTGAAAAGCAAATAAAATCCATTATCATATCCAAGTGATTATGGATAAGATAACGATTTTCCGTATCGCCACGTATGGTACCTTAAGGATAAGGTCGGATAGTCGTCCAAATACGTTGCCAAATTAGGAAAAATTTCTAATTTTGAGTGTTTTCAAATATTGCGGATATCGCAAAATTACCTTAAGATATCTAGCTATTCACCAAAATTTCATGAAATATTCAAATACTCGAAAACTAGAAAATTAAATATTCTAAAAATATCATATGAGAATATTACCTAATTTTGCGGATAATTTCCGAATTTGAATTCCGCTTTGGACTCGGATCGCGGAACGTGTAGTGGCCGATGGCGGTGGACCGGCGGTGGTAGCGGCAGCGGTGCTTGCTGTAATGTTCCGATCAATCGACGGAACAGCCACGAGGCACCACAGCAGTAAAGCGTCGCGAATTAGCAACGCCAAGATGACAGGCTTGATTTCTGCGGCGATGAAGAGGACCTTGCTCTTGCAAGATCGACCAAATCTTTGAAGAGTGTATCCTCTTGTTTCACTCGCTTGTTCCGTAGCAAGTGAATCAAGAGAGAGCTTCTGGTTCTGGCCCACTAAACTGTCGTGTAAGGAATCGGTCTCAACACAGGAACTAGAGAGATTGCTCGAAAGCTCCACCTGTTTGTCCCGTAACTTGACCTCTTTGATTATATGGAATTTAACTATAAAATAATGCGTTCAGAGGAAAGAATAAGAGATCCAAAAAATAGAAGTATGTATATGGTAGGAAAGTGGGCGGACGAAGCACCAAGAAGAAGATGAAGGAAAATCTCTCTTCTCTTTTTTTTTCCTCTCTCTCTCTCTCTCTCTCTCACTTTTTTGCTTTTGCTCACGCTTGTGCTCTCTGAAAATTTTAATATGAAAGTTATGAGAATCCTCCGAAGTGAAGCCCCCCTCCTTTTATATACTTTTTTCACCAACAAATTTTTGGACGCATGCACATTTTCTTTCATCTTTTTTTTAATCAAATATTCCTTTTGTTGACTAAATCTTTCTATCGAACTATTTATTTCTTCAAATAGTTGATCTCACAAATATCGCGGGAATTTTGCCTATTGCTTCTTCTTTATTTGCTATGTGACAAAAATCTTGATAATACCAAGCTTTATCGCTTCAAATTTTCATCAAATTTTCCTCACTTGTTGCACATGATTTCGACCACTGCAGGCTTAGTTCAGTTAAGTTCAGAATCATTCACTCAAGTCCATTTGTTGCGCTCCAATGCAAATGCAACTGTATGACCCTATTACTATAAATGCTCCTAAAATCTATATGCAGTCTAATTATTATTTTTGCTAGGTGTTGGGATGGACCCCTAGTTTTTCAATGCAATATATACCTAATTGGATCGCCAAAATTTAAGTGTCAACACCGGTCATGGGTGAGGCCCATTCTTGTCAGATTTGTTAAGTTCGTGCCTCGCCCAGTCGCTAATGAGGCTTGCTTTCTAGGTCGCTAGCAAGGGCGAGCCTCACATGGTTGGCAGGGTGAAGAAAGGGAATGAAAAAATGAAAGAACAATAAAAAAAGGAAAAAATAAAAGAAAAAAATTAAAATTAAAATATTTGAAAAATATTAAAACTTTATTTAAAGTTGTCCATGTCATCGCTGGCAGTGCCACATAGTCAAAATCTGGCCAAAATTATCCGAATGACAGAATTGGCACAAAAATAAATGTTTTATGACTGAATTGGCAATAAAAAAAGGTTTAAAACGAAATTGGCACAAATACAAAAGGTTTAGAACTTTTCTCACACTTTTCCCTCTGTGGACTATACATATATTGTTGAGAGCTTGCAGGAGAAGCTCGAGCTCACATGTGAGGGGGGAATTATTGAAATACGGGAAAAGTACTGAGTAAGTCCTAAACCTTTTGGGGTGGTGCTAATTTAGTTCTAAATCTATTTTTGATGTCAATTGAGTCCTAAACCTTTTGATATTGTGCCAATTCAGTCCTTTTGGTCGAATTTTGCTGACGTGGATGTTGACCGGTGATCGGTCACCGGTGCTGATGTGGACAAAATTTAATAATATTTCAATATTTTTTTTCTTTTTTTTTTCTTCTCCCTCTTCCTTCAGCCTCTCGCCGGAGCAGCGACTGGCCGGAGGCCAGAGGCCGGCGAGGTTGATCTTGGGCGAGCCACGCCAGCGACGGCGAATACAAGCTTCACTATGGCTAGGCGAGGTTGGACCTTGCCAGATTTGGCGAGTTTGGACCTTGCCAGATTTGGCGAGGTCGAGCCTTGCCCAACCATGGTGAGGCTCGCCTTCGCCAGCGCGCGTTGGGCTGGCTAGGCTTGCTTGGTCCTCGCTAGCGGCTGGGCGAGGCCCAACCTCGCCAGATCTAGCAAGGTTGACCCTCGCCCAACCATGGCAAGGGCTGGGTGAGCCTCGCCAGCCCAGTGTGAGGCTCGCCCTCGCCGGATTTGGCGAGGTCTAGCCTCGCCCAGCCATCGACGAGGCTCAAACTCTCCAGATTTGATGAGGTCGAGCCTCACCTAGCCATGGCGAGGCTCGCCTTCACCATCACTAGCAAGGGCGAGTCTTGCTAGTGGTCAGCGTGGCTTGCCCGAGGTCGACCTCAACGGTCTCTGGCTTTCGGCCATTCGCCACTCTGGCAAGCAGCTGAAGGAAGAGGGAGAAGACAAAAAAAAGAAAAGAATTCAAAAAAATATTAAATTTTGTCTATGTCATCGTCGATGATCAGTCGCCGACTAGCCAACGTCTACGTCAGCAAAATCAGGCCAAAAGGACTGAATTGACACTATATCAAAAGATTTATGACTCAATTGGCACAAAAAATAGGTTTAGGACTAAAGTGACACCACCCCAAAAAATTTAGGACTTATTCAACACTTTTCTTATTGAAATACACATGCGAGATGTGTTAGAAAAGTTTAACTTTGAAGAATTGGACTTAGGCCTCTTTTTGGCGATCCTCCTAAATGAAGGTATCGAATTTATGCGGCGCGTCCCAGCAATATATGTAAAATTTGAAAAAGTTCTAATAAAGAGAGACAAGAAGGTAGTTTGAGTTATTTTAGGAAATTAATTAAAATAGTTGCAAATGAGGAGTATCAATCTAGATTTAGAATCCATCCAAGATTTGCGGAATAAAATAACTGTATTCGACCCTATCATTTCGTACACTAATGATGTAATTCAATTTTTACTATACTTGACATTAGGGGTGTTATAACCGAACTGAGATACGAACCGAACCGAAAATTTCGTGCATTTCAGTTCGGTTTCGGTTTCGATTCGGATCATCAAAATAAATCAATTTTTCTTTTTGGTTCGGTTTATTTCAGTTCGGTGCGGATCAGTTTGGATCGAACTGAATTAAAATAAACACTTCGTTTTATGGCTATTTTGCCATCTCCCTCTCTCCCCTTCTCTCTCCTCTTTCCTCTCTCTCTACTTAATGAACTTGAGATCGAAAACTGATCCGAACCAAACTAAACTAAACCGAATCAAATCGATTTTTTGATTCGGTTCAAATTCAGTTCGATTCAAGGGGGTACCCTTAATGGTTCGATTCGGTTCGATTTTCTTGAAAAATCGAATCATTTACGCCCCTACTTGACATTGCGTCATGTTAAAACTGAATTTGCAATACATGTCTGTGCGTTTATTGTAGGAGTGAAACGAATAATTTGACTCACGGAAGTCCATGGCTGAGAAGAAAGTGCATGGGCACTTCCCCGGGATTAAATAGGTCGTGAAGTCTTCAACTAGACAAAAGAGAGGATACATCTTTATTGAAAAGCATCCTTTTACCTCGTTGTAGAGGAATATTTTGGAGTTATTTTTTGCTCGTTTCACTTGTAATCGACGGAATTTCTCACATCACGTGCCCCACGCAAGCGGTAAAAGTGAAAAAAGAAGAAGAAAGATGCCTTCGCAAAATGTGAAAAGTAAGGGGAAATAAAGGGTTCACAAAATGACCCTAATCGGAGCGCTTGCATTTTCTGAAAATCACATTTGAGAAAGTCATGTCTCAAACCAAAAACTAAAGATTGGGACTACATTTCGGAAATATGATTGCAGTAAGAACCCCGAGAAGGAAAAAGTTGCAAAATGATACATCAGATTCATGCAAGCTCAGCGCATAGCGACTAATTCTTGACTTTCGATTTGAGAAGGCATGCACTGTTCAACATGTATAACTGTACGTGATATTCTTAAGTTTAGACATGTAAATTCTGAACTTTTTTTTTTTCCGGTCTCTTTTGAACCTTTTTCAGGTCATTAGCTCCGGACCATTCGTCTCGTTCTCAAGTGGACTTGCTATCTGTCAAGATTCTCTAACCTCTGAACCCTATAAATTGATTTGCCCTCCTTCATTAGCACTTAAAACTGGAAAAGCCAAGAAAACAGAGAGAGAGACAGAGAGAGAGTTCATTTCTACAAGCCATTAGCTTTGCCCAAAGAACAGCAGTTTCAAAGAAATCCTATGGGAAGCAACAACAGGCAGAAATCTTCGTCTTCCTTCTCTTTCACGAGCTTGTTCAAGCCCCGGAGGCCACCACGCCGGGACGATGCTTGGGAGGGGGACTCTGCAAGCTCCAGGAAAGTATATCCGAGTGACTACGACAAGGGCCGCTACATCGCGGAGCCCGACATCGACAATAAAGCCACGGTCTTCATCGCCAAGTTCCATGAGACCCGAGCCTCGGAGTCTGAACGCCATGTGATTGCGGTCTAGCATAGGCACCCCCCTGTGCCGAATTGGCTTCTATGTGGGGATCCGTATGCTTGTTCAGTGTCTTTTTCTTAATTATTTGGACTAAGTGTTGTAGCTTGTGTATATATATATATAGCTCGGTACAATTGCTATCCTTTCATTACTAGATTCATATGAAAGTCAATTTTTCAATTGGTTACCCACTGAATTTTGCAGTTGCTTTCAAGGATACGTTCTCTTAAATATGTGTAGAAGTCTTGTATATGTTTATAGTTCGTTGTTATGGCTCACCCTCCCCTCTCTCTCTCACTCAGAGGTGTTATAATCATGATCATTGTACGGCTAGTTGCGCCCCCCAAGTGACCTATGACCTTGAGTGTGCGGGCGCATGCACGTAAATATGTGCCGTCTTTAGACGCTTGCCACTATCACATGCTCACCGTCGCCCCCACACGTTTGCCATTGTGGCTTAACAGTGGTGCTACAATCGATCGCATGCTTCCATGGACATGAAGAAGGTGCATGGATACTTCTTTCAGAAGCATCCTGTTATTCTTTTACCAAAACATACTTGGTTTTTTGTCTTTTCACTTGTTTTAGTGTAATTGACAGAATTAGTCACGTAACACACCCTATTTAAGCCGAAAAAAAAAGCCTCAGTAACATGTGAAAAGTAAGGGAAAATGGATTAACAAAAAATGTCTCTTTTTTCTTGTTTGTCCTATTTCCCTTCGCCGATCACTGCGGCCTCAGCATTGCCAAGCGAGGCGAGGGTGTCACGGCCCTTGCTTGTGGCTTATGACCTCCACCGGTCATTGCTTGGATTATCACGCTAGCGATTTCTTGCATAAATTGATTGAATAGATAACATTGTCAAATAGTCAAAAAGTTTATAATTGAATTGGCAAAATTTGAAAGTTTAAGACTGAATTGGCCGATGTAAAATAGATTTAGGACTTTTTGGATAATTCTCCCGAATCCGATATTACCTAGATAACTATCATACCCTTACCAATTGGCTGCTAGACATTGAAATAGATGACACGTTAACTAAAATACATATCGATGATTCAAATTTGAGATTGCTTGTCACTACAAAAAAACTGGATTTTTGCCACGAAAATTTGCGACGAAAATTTTTTCGTTGGAAAATTTGCGACAAATTTTCCAACGAAAAGTAAAATTCGTTGGAAATTTCCAACGAACAATTTTTCGTCGCTAAATTCGTTGGAAATTTCCAACGAACAATTTTTCGTCGCTAAATTCGTTGGAATTTTCCAACGAAAAAGTTTTCGTAGCAAAATTCGTTGGAAATTTCCAACGAAAACTTTTTCATTGGAAAATTCGTTGGAAATTTCCAACGAATTTTCCAACGAATTCAAAAAAACCCGGTATTGTTCGGCATTTTTTATATTCGTTGGCAAATTTGTTGGAAATTTTCAACGAATTTTCCAACGAATTTCAATATTTCGGGCAATTATTTTAGTATGTACAATTTTCATTGGAAAATTCGTTGGAAATTTCCAACGAATTTTTTTTCGTTGGAAATTTCCAACAAATTTTCCAACGAATTAAAAAGAATCCGGTATTGTTATGCATTTTTTATATTCGTTGGCAAATTCGTTGGAAATTTCCAACGAATTTTCCAACGAATTTCAATATTCCGGGCAATTATTTTAGTATGTACAATTTTCGTTGGAAAATTCGTTGGAAATTTCCAACGAATTTTTTTTCGTTGGAAATTTCCAACAAATTTTCCAACGAATTAAAAAGAATCCGGTATTGTTATGCATTTTTTATATTCGTTGGCAAATTCGTTGGAAATTTCCAACGAATTTTCCAACGAATTTCAATATTCCGAGCAATTATTTTAGTATGTACAATTTTCGTTGGAAAATTCGTTGGAAATTCCCAACGAATTTTTTTTCGTTGGGAATTTCCAACAAATTTTCCAACGAATTAAAAAGAATCCGGTATTGTTATGCATTTTTTATATTCGTTGGCAAATTCGTTGGAAATTTCCAACGAATTTTCCAACGAATTTCAATATTCCGGGCAATTTTTTTAGTGTGTACATTTTTCGTTGGAAAATTCGTTGGAAATTCCCAACGAATTTTTTTTCGTTGGAAAATTCGTTGGAAATTTCCAACGAAAAAAATTCGTTGGAAATTTCCAACGAATTTTCCAACGAATTCAAAAAAACCCGGTATTGATCGGCATTTTTTATAGTCGTTGGAAAATTCGTTGGAAATTTCCAACGAATTTTCCAACGAATTAAACAAAAACCTATATTGTTCAAGAAATTAAAAAAAAACTCTCAATTTCTTCTTCCTCACCCCCTTCACCCTCCACCCCCTCTCTCACTCTCCACCCGCACGCCCCCATTCTCTCTCTCTCACCCCCCTCCACCCCCTCTTCTTATTTTCTTCGACGATGCAGCCGCCCACCGCCGCCGTCCTCCTCCTCCTCCTCGCCGCCACCGCCGCCGCCTCCTTCCTCGACCGCTTCCGGAAGCGGCCCTCTCTCTACGGCCGCTCCCCGCAACAGTACATCGAGCTCACCCGCCCCCTCCGCTCCTCCCTCCTCCTCGCCACCTGGGCCCACTGCATCGTCGCCCACACCATCGGCTCCCCTCCCTTCTCCGCCGCCTACTCCCCGCCCCCGCCGCCCTGCCCCTCCCCGCCGTGGTCCGCCGTTGCCCTCGAGCTCTCCGCCTCCTCCCGCGGCGACCAGCACGACTGCATCGCCGCCGTCTGGCTCGGCGGCGCCGAGCTCCTCCGCACCAGCACCGCCGAGCCCAGCGTTCTGGGCGAGCTCGAGGTCGCCCAGATCTGGGCGACCTCGAGCCCTCGCCGGCGACGAGCTCGAGCTCGCCCAGATCTGGGCGAGCTCGGCCCTCAACGGCGACGAGGCTCGCCGCTCGCAGGGCCGAGCTCGCCATGGCCGGCGAGCTCCAGCTCGCCCAGATCTGGGCGAGCTCGGCCCTCGCCGGCGACGAGGCTGGCCCTCGCCGGCCATGGCGAGGGCCGAGCTCGCCATGGCCGGCAAGCTTGGCCCTCGCCGGCGACGAGGCTGGCCCTCGCCGGCGGCGAGGGCGATTTTTCGACCCAAAAAAAAAATTTCGGTGGAAAAAAATTTCCACGATTTTTCCACCAAAAATTTTTTTTTTTATGGAAAAACAATTTCCACTATTTTTCCACAAAAAAAAATTTGTAGTTTCCAACGAAAAAAAAATTCGTTGGAAAAAAAATTCGTTTCCAACAAATTTAGCCACAAGTTTTCCAACGAATTTTCCAACGAAAAAAATTTCGTTGGAAATTTCCAATGAAAATTGAAATTTTTCGTTGGAAAAATTTGCGACGACTTATTACCAACGAATTTTTTTTCGTTGGAAAATTCGTTGGAAATTCGTTTTCCAACGAATTTTTCTAAATTTTTCGTTGGAAATTTTGTCGGAAAAAACATGTTTTTTTGTAGTGTGTATTAGGTATTATTTTTATTGAGAGTCAAATTTGTATGTGAGCCTAACCGCTCACACATATTTTTTTTTACTTTCTAAGCTAATATTATATTGATTAGGGTTTATTTTTTTTTCCTCAAAGAGCCTACTTCAATAAGAAATTAAAAAATTAGATTAGGAAACGGGCTGCTACTGATTTAATAAGTTAAAAGCATAATTAAATGCTTTCATACACTGTTGACACCTAAATTTTGGCTAACTATTGAGAATTTATTGCATAAAAAATTAGGGACTAATAAGATTATTCCGTAAAAAAAATATATTACATTGCATATAGAATTTAGGAGCATTTGTATCAGTAATTAGATCCATATAATTGCATTTACACTAGATCGGCGATGGGTGGACTTGAGCGAATGGTTATGAGTTTAAAGGGACTAAGCCCGCGGTGGCTAAAAATCACGTGCATCAAGTCAAGAAAATCTAATTATCAAGATTTAGCTATCCCATGGTAGATAAAAATCAGAGATAATCTTTGGGGTATATGTGCGTGCGTGGTGGATTTTGAGAAATTTTTTTTTTTGGTAAAGATTTTGAGAAAATTCGGTCATCATGAAAGCAAGAAAATTGACCGGCATTGAATAAAGAGGAAATAATTGATGCATGATTCTCTGGCAATATTCACACAATATTGGCAAAATAATAAAGAAAGGGAAGGAAAAAAAAGTGAATCTCAGGTTATTAGGAAATGATAAAAGAATATATTTCTTTTCCTTGTCCAAAGTTTGATATCCTTGCCTATATAAAGGAGAGTGAGGCCATGTAGAGAGGGGGGAACACAATTTTCAGATCTGAAATTTTGAGAGAGTGACACGTGAGAATTTTTTGAGGAAGAGAGAGAGAGTCTAGAGACCGCCACCGCGCGCCGCCTGCCGTGCGGGTCCACGCCCCCGCCAGTCGTGCCGGTCCACGCCGTTCCCCCTCACCGCCGCAGTGCCCTTCACCGCACGCCGGTCCCCTCCGCGCCAGCCACCGCACGCCGGCGTCCACGCCATCTCGCCGCACCTCAGCCTCTTTCGCCGAGGCTGCACCGCCCGTCAGCCACCGCCGAATCTGCCTGAATAGTCCCGCCGGTCTGCCGTGCCTTGCCGCCGCTCCTTGCCGTGTCCTCCCCGCTGATCACCAGTCACCGCCGCACCAAGTACACCGGTGTCGCTGTTGTCGTCGCCGGTTTCCCGATCCCGATCCACAAGCTTGATCCCGAGGCGATTCAAATTTGAGAACTATCTGCAAATTAGGTAATTAGATATTATCCTATATTTTTCAGCATATTAAATTTCCTAATTTGAATGTTTAGAATATTTCGTGATTATCATGTGGATATTTAGATATCTTAGGATAATGTTCGATATATCTGCAATATTTTTAAATATTCAAAATTAGGAAAATTTCCTAATTTAGCAACGTATTTGGACGATTATCCGATCTTATCCCTAAGGTACGATACGCAGCGATACGGAATTTCATTATCTTATCCATAACTATTTGGATACAATGATGGAATTTATCTGCTTTCCAAATTTGAACGATCGACTATCCGTTAATATCTATAACCCTATAGATACGACCAATAGTTTGATTTTTGTGCCTAATCCGAGTTTGAAACAAATTTGGCGGATCGCGTGGTTGATTTGAATCTGGTTGCTATCCTTATTTGTTTGATTACTTTCCTTTTCAAATAAAAAGAAAATTTAAAAAAATCTATTTCGTTAATTAGAATTTTGCATGTCTAGGAATTTTGAATATATCACAAAGGATGAGATAAGTATTTAATTTAAATTGGACTTAAGGTGGCATGTTTCATAGTTTAAATTAAGGATTATTTTAATCCTAACGGATTATTCACGTTATTTTTTAATTCCGAATTTTCAAGAAAACCCCAAAAAGAGAATGAATTGCTTTAGGGTAGATTAGGATAGATTGCATTCTTAATTTTAGCAATTTATTATTTCGAATTTTAACAAAAATCCCAAAAATAAGTCATTCTAGGGTAGATTAAGTCATCATAGGTTGCATGTTAATTTAAGCATTTTTATTATTCCGAATTTTAATAGAAAATACCAAAAAAAGGAGAAGTCATAGATTGCATGTTAATTTAGGCATATTTTTAATTCCGAATTTCATCAGAAAATACCAAAAATAATCATTTGTCCATCATTAGAATTAGGTCACGTCGTCGCATGACATATAGTTTGCATGCTAGGTTGTATTAATTCGCATGTGAATTTTTGCACGTCATTGCATATAGAATAGCCTACATTTAAACAAACGAAAATCCAAAAAAAAAGAAATTGAGTGAATTGCGTGTTAATTAGAAATCATATTAAAGTTGTTGATGTGATTTTCTAGCTAACAATGCAGATGCTTGCGTTGGTTCGAGGTAAGTTGTTTTCCTAAGCTTACAATTTATTTAATGCTTTCCTGGGTGTTAAATTGGTGGTTTGCGCACCCGCATGAACACCTCACATGCTAGTGAATAAGTTAAAATGGATCAAAACTGCATGCCAAAATATTTTTTTTGAAAAAAAAAGATACCGAAAGGGCGTTAGACTAAATCTAGCGTAATCAAGTCCCCGAGCTTAGAATCTCTGGTTCGTAGAAATAAAACATATCTTTTTATGTTTTATTTAGGTTTCTAATCGACCTACCGTAAATAGATTAGTGGCGACTTCAAGTATGAAAATATTTGCATGTTAAGAATTTAAACCCTAAGTTGCGATTTGGTAGGACTTGGGAGGGTCCGAATTAAGTTCAATCTTAATAATCCATTAGCATGAAAGAAAATTTAGGTCGCAACATACACCTATTGGTAAAAGTACTTAAGGACTCATTTTGAGATATTTAATTTTGTGAAATAATAGCATGAAAGTGACCTTAAAAGCATATGAGAGATTATTAAGTGAGTGTGATATACTATCCATATACTAAAATGGGAAAAATTACCAAAACGGTCTTAAATCTATTGTAATTGTACCTATTCAATCTTAAACCTTTTGTCATTTGTGCCAATTCAGTCCATCCGGTCATAGGCGCATTGTATCTAATCCTATGTAGATGGGGTATGACACATGTTTGAGGAAATAGGAAACTTAAAATTATAAGAATAATGAAATGAAATACAGATATGGCCGGAAAATAAAATAATCACCTATCCTTTCAACCGAAAATGGAAAAAGAAGGAGAAGCAAAAAACAATTTATTTGTCAAAAATAAATAATAACGAATAATGAAAGGAGGGCTCGAGGGGGTGACACGTGTCCTTCTCAAAACCTTTCTTTAGCATATCTTTTTAGGGCGTACAATTTGCACTGAAAAGGGGTACACCAAACTATTGCTCTGTGAAGGCAAAACGTACGGCTTCTGTTAGGGAATAATTAGAACCAACTCAATTAATTTAGGATTAATATTACAAAAAATTTTAAATTAATATATTTATAATAAATATTCATCTCAAATTAATTTTTTAACTACCAAAAATCCCAAACTGATATATCTATGGCACATTTACCATAAATTAACTTTTTTATTATCAAAATATCAAAAATTGATACATTTGTGATAATTTTACTTTCGTTAAATTGAGTTAATATCATGAAAAATCACGAAACAGTACACTCATGAAAAACCCCAAACTGGTACACCTATCAACTGTTATGTGTTATCTAACTAAAAAAATTTACAGTAAAATTTAAAAGAAATTAACAAAAGGTAAAATTGTCATTGGCATATATGTTTATAGTTTTTCATAATAAAAAAATTAATTTTGAGGTAAATTTATCATAAATATATTATTTTAAAGTTTTTCTTGATATTAATTCATTAATTAATGAGTGTTGCCAACCGATCTGTTTAAAGACTAGAACCCTGGGGCCTCCTTTTGACCACCTTCTTCATGTATCTTCTCTCGTCTTTCCTCTTTTCTGTTCCACCAACTCAGCTTTGCATAAACGAACGATGCGGCTGGAGGGAGAGTCCATGGCTATGAAGAAGGTGAATGGACGGACATCTTCCCCAGGACTAATTGTTCATTAAGTCTTCCGCCACCGATCTCTGTTTTGGTCAACTACACAAAAGAGAGGATGACATGTATTTGTTGAAAAGCATTCTATATTGGGTCCTTTCACCAACACACACTTGCTTTTCTTTGTTCCTTTTTGCTTCTTCTGCACGTCAATTGACAGAATCAATCTCATTACATCCCCAGAGGCCGCGAGGTGGTGGCCTTCCACCTTACTGGATGGTCGCGAGGGCGGCCTCATGC
>JASUUB010000027.1:0-77678 GCA_031216185.1 Syzygium aqueum | reverse complement strand
GACGGCTGCTGCTCACGGCGGTGCACGGCGGTCGCGGTGAACAGCGAGCGGTCCGGCGACGGCGGTCTGCTCCGGTGAAGGGGACTGAACAGAACAGTGAGTGGCGAAGGAAAACAGAGAGGGACGGCGAAGGAAAGGGCAGTGGACGGCCACCACAGCGGCGGCGGACGGCGGCGTGCAGCGGCGAACGGCTTCGGCGGGGGTTTACCCCTGCATGCAGCCGCGGAGAGAGGAGAGAGAGAGAGAGACGACGGCGACAAGGGCTAGTGGCATGGACGGCCACGGCGGAGGCGACCGGCGATGGCGTGCAGCGGCGTGCGGTCCCGGCGGTGGCTCAACCGTGCATGCAGCCACGGCGGGGAGGAAGGAGAGAGGAACGGCGGTGTGGCTATTCTGGCGGCCACTCTACTGCATGCAGCCGGAATAAGGAGAGAGAGACGGCGGAGGAAGAGCAGCGGCGGCGGCCACAGCGAGCGGCGGCCGGCGGTGCTCCTCGGCGGAAGGCAAGCGGTCAGCGTGCTCCTCCTTGGCTGACCGGCGCCATTCCTCGTTGCATGCGGGCCGGAATGGGAGGTGACGGAGGTGAGACGGCAAGGGAATGATGGTGGTGGACGGCGGCGGCCTTGGCGGAGCGGTGACTAGCTCGGCGGAGGCGTGGCCGAGCTGACCTCGGCGTGAGGCCTCGGACAGCCGCGGACAGCAGGGGAGGAAGGACAACAGGGGCGGCTGACTGGCGGTGCGGCGAGAGGGAGGGGTTCACGGAGGCAGCACCGGCGGACAGGTGGTTCCGGCTGGTGACAGGCGGCGGCGTGAGGCCGGAAGGGGGAGAACGCGCGGTGGAGAGGGAGAGTGTGGCCGGCTGAGTGTGAGGGAGAGTGGGCGTGAGAGAGGGAGTCCGGGTGGGAGAGAGAGAAGAGTGGGAAATGAGAAAGAGAAATGAGGTGATGGGTGATGATGGGTTCTCATGGGGAAGCTCAAGAGATTGAGTGAGGATTAGACTCAAATCATGACATGCAAAGATTTAGGGTGACAAGTGTCACACCTAGGGCTAAGTTTATGAATTCAAATTTTCGGAATTAGAGAGGGCATATGGAGAAAACCGACATTAATTTCCGGTACCGGGTCGAATCGCTAATTTTTCGACCGTACAAGTCCTATACATAAATGGCCCGCTTAATTTGACGTCGTCCTTATAAAAACTGTCCCGAGATTCACGAAAATCGTTCCCGATGTCCGGATTAAATTTCACGATCAAATCATCAAATTTCAACTTTCTAAATCTCTCACTAACGGGCGGCCGTTTAGGATTCAAACGTTTCAACCTCGGGTTGTCCGAATCGCGGCGAACTCGAGAGAGGAAATGAGAGGAATTATCACTAGTTCCGATGACACAATCGTCCGGTTCGAATGATCGGTTCACACTGGCCCAAAATACTTCCTCGTCATTGTCCTAAGTCGGGTTTAACTCACGATTGGGTCCTTAGTCCACGTGCCTATTCCTAGTTGGCCCTTCCTATCTGGTCAGTATCCCAAGAGTGATCAGCTCCGGGCGAGACTTACGAAAATGAAATATCGAACAATACTCATTTTATTCATTCCAGAGATCGAGTCGAATTTCGGGATGTTACACCATGCCGCATGTTCGCGTGATCGACAATGTGGAATGTGATTGGTGAATTATCAATGTACGTCATAAGTGCGGTAATCACATGTGGTGCCCGAATTAATTGATTGGGCTGACTGAGCATATGACGTGGATCTTTGATCATGATACGTTGGCATTGAATTGCTTGGACATTCTGCCGTGGTACATTGCACCGACATTCGTGTGCGGAATTGCATGGCTACGCATTATGCATGCCGAGTATGGGGCTTGTGGAAATTGTGCGGGAATGCGTGTATGCCATAGACATGTGATCACCTAATTATGCCCTGATGCGTTTATGCGGGGTTAAGATAAAACCGGTTGTGTGAATGTGTGATCACCTTCGCCCTGATGCGTTTACGCGGGGTGTGCCATCCTCATGCACTTTGGAGCAGGACGATGCCCGGTACGTCCGGAAGACAACCATCCTGATGCGTTTACGCGGGCTCTGGTTTATAAAGGAGATCGGTGTTGCGCCTGATGCGTAAGGACGCGGGCTAGAGACACTGGGCCTGGGGCGTCTTTACGCTGGCCACGGAGTGTTGTGATTGGTCTTTGGACCGGATCTTCGGATCGGACCTTCGGGTCGAGTAATGGAATAAATGGTTAACGTGTGATGCATAGTGTCTGATTATGTATTGAAATCCATGGGGCATGGTATGGGACGTGTCTAAGTGGATTTCATTCTATAATCGGAACACGAATGGAAGTTTGTGCCGGAATGCTATGGGAATTCGTTTGTGAGCATAGTAAGATAATGGCATTTGCATGCATATGAATGCATGAGTTGGCATGCTGAATTGTGTGACTCGGTGAACGATACTTGGGATTGTCACTAAAGGTTTTGAGCATGCGTGTGACGTACGCGTGATCGAGAGTGCCGCTTGTGAAATGTGATATTATGGAATTGTCTAACCTGCAGGGTCATTGAGATGTCGATTTGGGCCTACGGGCCTAAGTCATCCGTGTATGTGTGTGATTTGTTTTACCCGTCAGGAGATACATGTTAGCCTAATTTAGGTTTAGGAGTTTGCACTCACTGAGATGTGTCTCACGGTTTTTATAACCCAAACTTTCAGACCCGTGCCCATGACGAGTCCACCTATCCCGGTGCGTTTTGGGATTCCCCTAGATTACGAGCATATCATGACTACACATCCGGTGGGGAACGGAGAGATGTATTTGAGGCATTACTCTGCAATTAGTGTAGACGTAGGTACGACACATTCTCAGGTTCACGAGTATGTAGCTTGGTGTTTCCGGGACCGTTTTGGAGACGAGTTTGGACCCCTTCGCACGATGGATGTCCCGTTCACCGTAGAGGGCGAGCTTGACCCGCAGTGCCCGGACGGTGAGATCGTGGATTCTGTGATGGATGAGGAGGAGGGTATAGGTCCTTTTGCTTGGTACGAGCCCGCCGAAGACGAGGAGCTAGGAGGTGTAGACCACGAGCCAGTTATGGAGGACCCAGAGGTGGAGCCAATGGAGGTCGACGAAGCCGAGCCGATGGATACCGAGGAGTCCGAGGAGGAGATCCCTAGCGAGGATTCAGAGTTACCCGACAGTTCGTCCGAGTCCGATGGTTCAGACCCGGATTGGATGCCCTAGACTAGGCTTGGTTATCTGTCTATGAAGGTAGGCACTTTTTGGGATTTAGGACCCTCTACCGTTGGCTGTTGTCTCTCTTTTGATTGCACTTCTTCTCAAATACTGCTTTCCTTGAAAACGATGTAAGAATGCTTTTGGTGGGTTTTGAATTATGGATGTGTACGTTGCCTCAGATCCCTTTGTGTTACTATCCTGGTTCTCATGTCTATTCTGTCAGGGTGTTCTACATTTTTGTTTCCGCTTGTGCCTTATGTTCTGTTTTGGGAAATGGGTCGACGACGACATGTCCTGGGACGTCGTACTATTCCGACCGCCGAACGGGTTGTTGCGTGCCGTGAAGGACGGGGCGTGATAGTATTGCCGGGAATGCTGCCGCCGGTTTTACTGTTCACTAGTAATCGGCCGCCGTTCCATCGTCGTCGTGGACTAAATTAATTGAGTAAACCCCCTAAATCCTGATTAGAACTGGCAATACATTTTTCCTAGACCGAATTAGGTTTGTATCGATACATTCTGGACTGGCTTGGGTACTACCGGTATATGTTAGGAGTAATTATCGGACCGGTTGATTAGAATTAGTACCCGAATAATATTGGTAGACTATTGTGATTAATTTTGAGGCCAACAAGGAATCCCCGGGGTGATGAATAGTGGCTGTCCACTTAAGGGCGGTTGGGTTACAATAGTTTAATTGGGATATTTATTAGCTAATTTGACATAATTGCCCGGATAAATTGAATCGGTGTTTGTTGGTGCTCAATTGAGGTTAAAGTCAATATTACTATGTTATGTACGAATGTGGTTGAATTGTTTGTTGAATTGTAAAGTACAATTGGATGCGGTGTAACAATATTGAATTGCCTGAGTGTTTGTGTATAATTCATGGTCATGGTACACTGCACGACATTGCATAGCCATGCATTTCGTATGCTAAGAATGAAGCGTGTATTGAAATTATGCGGGAATGCGTGCCTAACATGAGCATATGATCACTATAATTGCCCAATGCGTTTACGCTGGGTTCAGATAAAATGGGCCGTATGCCATGTAATCACTTCAAGGTCTTCGGATCGTGGCCTTTAGATCATGCCCGGTTCGTCCGGAAGACAGCATTGTCCGTGAGGAGATCGGTGTTGCGCTTAGAGCATTTCGACGCGATCTAGAGACACTGAGCCAAATACACTATATGCAGGCCGTCAAGAGTTGTATTGGCCTTCGGGTCGGGCCTTCGGGTCGTGGTCTTCGAATCTTGGCCTTCAGGTCAGGCCTTCGGGTCGAATATTAATAATGAAAATGAATGCCAAGCCAGTGTGCCATGTGATTCAGAGTGGGATTATGGCGCATGAATGGCATCTATATGCATATGATCATGTTAATTATCGTATTAATGCATGTGACTCAGTGTATGAATTGAGATATTAGCACGATGAAGTGTGAGCATGTGTGTGGCATACGTATGACAAGGTATGTCACGTATGTGCCATGATTATATTATATTGAACTATCTAACCTGCAGGGTCAGTGCGATTGTCGGTTTGGGCCCGAGGGCCTAGATCATTATTGTGCTTGTGTTGTTTATTTTGGTCAGGAGATTGTACATTAGCCTAACCTAGGTTTAGGAGGCCTTACTCATTGAGAAGCGTTCTCATTAGTGTTTAAACCAAACTTCCAGATCCTCGCCCTTGAAATGCCGCCACTACCTACACTTTTTGGGATCTCGACACAAATAGAGCAGTTCGTGAGCGTGTTTCCTACGGGTAATGGAGAAGCATATGTTAGGTATCGTTCTGTAGTTTCCGTGGACGTGGAAGAGTTTGCTAACCAAACTCAAGAGTATGTTGCTTGGTGTCTCTGAGATATCGATGGGAACGTAGGTAGACCACTTAGGAATTTTGATTCTCCTTTAGACGAGTACGGCATGATGGCGCCGATTGTTGCCGATGGCGAAGTAATAAATCCTTAAGATGAGCCAGTTGGAGAAGCTTATGATGAAGCAATGGATAATGAACCCCATATGTTAGCGGAGGATCAAGATCAGATGGTGGACGAAGCCGAAGTCCTGGAAGCCATAGACAAGGATGAAGCTGGGAACGGAGTTGCAGAATTAGACGACGATGAGGAACTTGGACTATACCTTGATCCAAAGTGTAACATCCCGAAATTCGACTCAGTCTCTGGAATGAATAAAACGAGTCTTATTCGATATTCCATTTCCGTAAGTCTCGCCCGGAGCCGATCACTCTCGGGATACTGACCAAATGGGAATGGCCAACTAGGATTAGATACGTGGACCAAGGACCGATCGCGAATTAAGCCGATTTAAAAGAATGACGAGCAAATATTTTGGGCCAGTATGGACCGATCTTCGGAACTCGAGCCGGATGATCGCGTTCTCAGAACTAGCGATAATTCCTACCGTCCCTTGACAATTGAGCTCGTCGCGACTCGGACAACCGAGGTCGATACGCGTAAAATCCTAACCGGCCACCCGTTAGTGAGAGAATTAGAAAATGGGAAATTAGCGAATTCGATCGTGAAATTTAATCCGGACATCGGGAACGGATTTTCGTGAATCTCGGGATAGTTTTTATGAGGACGACGTCAAATTAAGTTGGCCACGGGTATATAGGTCTAGTAGGGTCGAATTTTGGCAAACCGACTCGGTACCGGAAATTTAGGACCGTTTTGCCCCCGTGACCTTTGGAGTTCCGAAATTTGCCTTCTTGTGGGGGAGTGACACTTGTCACTCTCCCCCTTCCCCATGCAGCCATCATGTCACTCAAGCCCACACTCCACCACCCTTGTCTTCCCCATGCACTAATCATTTCCCCTTGGAGGCCCTTCACCTCCCTCACCTTTCTCTCTCTTTCCTCTCTCATACTCTCTCACTCGGCTCACTCTCTCTCTCTCTCCCTCCGGCGACCTCTCCCTCTCCCTTCCGGCCTCACGCCACCGTCCACCGCCCGCCGGAGCAGCCACCAGCCAGCACCACCGTCACCGCCACCCTCTTCCTCTCGTCTCACCACCACCAGCCAGCCCAGCCGCCGTGCACCGCCGTCTCTCCCTCTCTCCGCCGACTCTCTCTCTCCTTCTCTCGGTGCATGCAGCTGGGTGAGCACCGGAATAGCTCCGCCGTCGCCAAGGCCAGCTTGGCCGCACCTCCGCCGAGGCCATCACCGCTCCGCCAGGGCCGCCACCGCTGCACGCCGTCACCCTTGCCGTTCTCCTCCGTCTCGCCTCTGTCTCATCTCGTTTTGGCCTGCATGCAACGAGGAATGGCGCCGGTCAGCCAAGAAGGAGCACGCTGACCGCTTGCCATCCGCCGAGGAGCACCGCCGGCCGCCGCTTGCTGTGGCCACCGCCGCTGCTCTTCCTCCGCCAGCTCTCTCTCCCTATTCCGGCTGCATGCAGTGGAGTGGCCGCCAGAACAGCCACGCCACCGTCGCCGCCGCCTCTCCCTTTCCTCCCAGCCGCGGCCGCATGCAAAGTTGAACCACCGCCGGAGCCTCTCGCACGCCACCGCCGTGGACAGCAGCCGTCCGGGGACCACTCAGCCGAGCCGTCCTCTCCCTCGCCATTCCCTGTTCTGTTCATCCTCTCGCCGGAACAGCAGCACCGTCCACGCCGTGCGCCGTGCTGCCGCCGGACTGCTCGCTGTTCGCCGCCGCCACACCGCCGTGAGCAGCGGCCGCCCGGGGCCACTCAGCCACTCGTTCAGTTCCCCCTCGCCGTGAACAGCAGCTGCACCGGCTGTGGGACACCGCCGGAGTTGCTGTGGATCGCCGGACCGCCGGCCGCCGCTCGCCGTCGCCCTTGGGAATTGTTGCTGCCGGTTCCACCGTGTACCGGTGATCGGCCGCCATTCCCCGTCGCCCGAGCGTTGGATTCGAGGTGGGTGGAAACCTCTAAACCCTAGTTAGGACAATTATGCATTTTAGCAGGCCTAGGGTATGGTTGATAGTCAATTAGGGACGAGATTGGTGGGTTATTATACTGTTTTAGGGACGAACTATAGGTCGGGAGCATGCTGAGTATTGGCTGTCCTCGTGGGAAATTAATGGGATTAGGTTGGATAAAATTTGAGATCAAATTGCATAAGTGCCGGGAGTGCCTAGATCGACCTATTGTTGGCTGAGTTGTACTTGAATATGCTCAATTATATGTACATTGCCATGTCGCGTGTTCATGGGACCGATTAGTGTGACGAGTGATTGGCCAATAATTGGCGTGCATTATATTGCCTAAACATGTGATTAACGAGCCCTAAAGCCTCGACATGCAAGATTGTCTTGTAACGATTAATTAGGCTTGTTAGTATGTTGATTGGACATGTCGTGATTTGAATTGAGCATGTTGCACTATAAGTGGGCGAGTTCTTGATAGCATTGAGCACGCTGTAATACTCGTTGACCTTGGCATGAATTGGTGATGTACCTTTGTAAATTGGATGTTCATTGTACATAGCATCATTGCCCGGGTGCGGAATTTTATGGCTACACATTATGCATGCCGAGTATGTGGCTCGTGGAAATTGTGCGAGAATGCGTGTGTGCCATGGACATGTGATCACTTAATTATGCCCTGATGCGTTTACGCGGGGTTCAGATAAAACCGGTTGTGTGAATGTGTGATCACCTTCGCCCTGATGCGGAATACGCGGGGTGTGCCGTCCTCATGCACTTTGGAGCAGGACGATGCCCGGTACGTCCGGAAGACAACCATCCTGATGCGTTTACGCGGGCTCTGGTTTGTAAAGGAGATCGGTGTTGCGCCTGATACGTAAGGACGCGGGCTAGAGACACTGGGCCTAGGGCGTCTTTACGCCGGCCACGGAGTGTTGTGATTGGTCTTCGGACCGGATCTTCGGATCGGACCTTCGGGTCGGGCCTTCGGGTCGAGATAATTGAAATAAACGGATAACGTGTGATGCATAGTGTTGGATTATGTGATGGAATTCGCTGGGCATGGTATGGGACGTGTCTACGTAGATTCCATTCTATAATCTGAACACGAATGGTAGTTGTGCCGAGATGCCATAGGAGTTTGAATTGTGGGCATGGCAAGCTAGTGGCATTTGCATGCATTTAAATGCATGAGAAATTGTGCGGGATTGTGTGACTCGGTGTACCATATTTGGAATTGTCACAAAAAGGTTTTGAGCATACGTGTGACGTACGCCTGGTCGAGGATGCCGCTTGTGATTTGTAATATTATGGGATTATCTAACCTGCAGGGTCATTGATATACCGATTTGGGCTTACGGGCCTAAGTCCTTGTTATGTATGCATGCTATTGTTTTTCCCGTCAGGAGATGCATGTTAGCCTAATTTAGGTTTAGGAGTTTTCACTCACTGAGAAGTGTCTCACGGTTTTCATAACCCAACCTTTCAGACCAGCGCCCATGAACCGACCGCCCATTCCAATTCGCTTCGGGATTCCTATAGAATATGAGCATACGGTGGTTGAATTCCCGGTGGCGAACAATGAAGTTTACATAAGGCATTACACCATGATTACCGTAGATGTAGGTACGACACATCCCGAAGTCCATGAGTATGTAGCCTGGTGTTTTCGAGACCGTTGGGGAGACGAGTTCGGACCCCTCCGCACGATGGACGTCCCATTCACCATAGAAGGTCAGCTTGATCCACAATGCCCGAGCGGTGAGGTCGTGGATTCCGAGACGAGTGTGGATGAGACTATAGGTCCTTTCGCCTGGTACGAGCCTGCCGAGGATGAGGAGTTGGGTGGTATAGATCATGAGTTCCCGATGGAGGATCCAGCAGTCGAGGACCCGGTAGTGGAGCCTATGGAGGTTGACGAGGCCGAACCAATGGACACCGAGGAATCCGAGGAGGAGGCCCCTAGCGAGGATTCAGAGTTACCAGACAGCCCGTCCGAGTCCGATGGTTCAGATCCAGATTGGGAACCCTAGGCTAGGCTTAGTCGGTTTTGCAAGGGTAGACACCTTTTTGGATTTTGGACCCTTTTTGTTTAGCCGTTGGTCCCCCTTGCTACTAGCCTCTTGACCCACCAGCAGTACTCTTATATCGTGCTTGTCTCAGTTGTTGTTGTTGTTTTTATTTTGAATTATTGTAAGGATATTTCAGGCAAATTTTTGGGATTATGGATGTGTACGTTACCTCAGTGTTCTCCGTGTCGCTTCCCATGTTCTCATATATATATTGTCTGGGTGTTTCTCTCATATTTTGCTTCCGCATGTGTATTATGAATTGTTTGGGATTTGGGTCGACGACGGCATGTCCTGGGACGTCGTACTATATCGACCATGGTGAGCGCGGGTTGTCGCGTGCTGAGGAGGTCGGGGCGTGACACAAAGTTAGAGCTGGATTCAGAGGATGAGAGAGCTGTAGCATTAGCCACGGACTTGGAGGAGTCCGATCCCCAGGAGAGTTCCTCGAAGGAATCCAAGTCTTAGGGAGATTCTTCAGACTTTGATCCGAATTGGGAACCCTGATCTCAGTCCTAACTCCTTTGGTGTAGATACCCTTTTTGTTGTCAACCTAACCGATAACCCTCGACCGTCTCCCAGCCAATGCCCCTTTTTTTTGTAACGGCTACTAAGCATCAGTTTTTACTATATCATAGCGTGGCATGTTTAAAGTATAGTTTGCTTTACTAAAGTACTTATTAGTTGTAAATATTTTGATGACAATGTAAAATAAGTTCGCTAGTCAGTTCGATCTTTATTGGCTGTTCTATCCATGGTTATCATAGAATTAGTACGAGTGTATATATTTATTTATATACGTTGCTTCCATATGTGTATTATTCTCTGTGTGTGTTAGGTTAGCAATGCATCCTGGGAGCGTTGCACTGAGAACGACCGAAGGTGGATGTTGGCAAACCGAGAAGGTCGGGGCGTGACAGCATGAGACGAAAATTGTGCGAGAATGTGTGCTTGACATGAGCATGTGAGCAGCTAAAATGTCCTGATGCATTTTATGCAGGGTTCAAATAAAACTGGTTATGTGTACGTGTGATCACTGAGAACCCTACTGCATCTTACGCGGGGTTGAACCCGTCCTGTTGCGTTTTACGCAGGACATTACCCGATACGTCCGGAAGACAGCCAGCCTGATGCGTTTTATGCGAGTTTTGGTCCGAACGGAGATCGGTCTTGCGCCTAATGCGTTTTACGCGGGTTTTGGTATGTAAGGAGATCGGTCTTGCGCATGATGGGTTTTACACGGGTTAGAGACATTGGCCCTGATGTATTTTGTCACGCCCCGACCTCCGCGGTACGTCACACCCCGCTCGGTGGTCGACATAGTAGTATGACGTCCCAGGACGCGTCGTCATCGACCCGTTTTCCCAAAACAGAACATAAAGCACAAGTGGAAACAAAAATTTAAAACACCATGATAGAATAAATATGAGAACCAAGGAAGCAACACAAGGAGAACTGAGGCAACGTACACATCCATAATCAAAAATCACCAGAAACATTCTTACATCGTTTTCAAGGAAAGCAACGTTTGAGATGAGGTGCAATCAAGAGAGAGACAACAGTCAAAAGTAGAGGGTCCTAAATCCAAAAAGTGTCTACCCTCATAAAAAGAAAATCAAGCCTAGTCTAGGGCACCCAATCCGGATTTGAGCCATCGTACTCGGACGAACCGTCGGGTATCTCTGAATCCTCGCTAGGAATCTCCTCCTCGGACTCCTCGGTATCCATCGGCTCGGCCTCGTCGACCTTCATTGGCTCCACCACTGGGTCCTCCACAACTGGCTCGTGATCTACACCTCCTAACTCCTCGTCTTCGGCAAGCTCGTACCAGGCAAAAGGACCTATAGTCTTCTCCTCATCCATCTCGGAATCCACGATCTCACCATTCGGGCACTACGGGTCAAGCTGGCCTTCTATGGTGAACGGGACATCCATCGTGCGAAGGGGTCCAAACTCGTCTCCAAAACGATCCCGGAAACACCAAGCTACATACTCGTGAACTTCAGGATGTGCCGTACCCACGTCTACACTAATCGCAGAGTAATGTCTCAAGTACACCTCTCCATTCCCCACCGGATGTGTAGTCATAATGTGCTCATAATCTAGGGGAATCCTAAAATGTACCGAGACAGGCGGCCTTGTCATGGACGCGGGTTTGAAAGGTTGGGTTATAAAAACCGTGAGACACATCTCAGTGAGTGCAAACTCCTAGACCTAAATTAGGCTAACATGCATATCCTGACGGGAAAAATAAACCACACACATATAAGAATGACTTAGGCTCGTAGGCCCAAATCGGCATGTCAATGACCCTGCAAGTTACACAATCCCATAATATCACAAGCGGCACTCTCAATCATGCGTACGTCACACGCATGCTCAAAACCTTTAGTGACAATTCCAAGTATAGTTCACCGAGTCACACAATTCAGCACACTAACTCATGCATTCGTATGCATGCAAATGCCACTAACTCGTCATGCCCATAATCAAACTCCTGTGGCATCCCGGCACAAATTTCCTTTCGTGTTTCGATTATAGAATGAAATCTACTTAGACACGTCCCATACCATGTCCAGCGTATTCCATCACATAATTAGACACTATGCATCACACGTTAACCATTTATTCCATTACTCGACTCGAAGGCCCGACTCGAAGGTCCGATCCGAAGATCTGGTCCGAAGACCAATCACAACACTCCGTGGCCAGCGTAAAGACGCCCCAGGCCCAGTGTCTCTAGCCCGCGTCCTTACGCATCAGGCGCAACACCGATCTCCTTTACGAACCAGAGCCCGTATAAACGCATCAGGATGGTTGTCTTCTGGAAGTACCGGGCATCGTCCTGCTCCAAAGTGCATGAGGACGGCACACCCCGCGTAAACGCATCAGGGCGATGGTGATCACACATTCACACAACCGGTTTTTATCTGAACCCCGCGTAAACGCGTCAGGGCATAATTAGGTGATCACATGTCCATGGCATACACGCATTCTCGCACAATTTCCGCAAGCCACATACTCGGCAAGCATAATGTGTAGCCATGCGATTCCGCACCCGGGCAATGATGCAATGTACAATGATCATCCAATTTACAAAGGTGCATCAGCAATTCATGCCAAGGTCAACGTGTATTACAACGTGTTTAATGCCACCAAGAACTCGCCCAATTATAGTGCAACATGCTCAATTTAAATCATGACGTGTCCAATCAACATGCTAACAAGCCCAAACAATCGTTACAATACGATCTTGCATGGCATGGCTTTAGTACTCGTCAATCACATATTTAGGCAATATAATGCACGCCAATTATTGGCCAATCACACGTCACACTAATCGGTCCCATGAACACGCGGCATGGCAATGTACATATAATTGAGCATACTCAAGTACAACTCAGCCAACGATAAGTCGATCTAGGCACTCCCGGCACTTATGCAATTTAATCTCCAATTTATCCAACTTAATCCAATTAATTTCCCAAGTGGACAGCCAATACTCAGCATGCTCCCGACCTATAATTCGTCTCTAAATTAGCTTAATAGTCCACCAAAAATCGTCACTAATTAACTATCAACCACACCCTAGGCCCGCTAAAACGCATAATCGTCCTAATTAGGGTTTAGAGGTTTTCACCCACCTCAATCCAAGCTCGGGCGACGGGGAACGGCGGCCGATCACCGGTGAGCAGTGGAACCGGCGGCACAAGTCCCAAGGGCGACGGTGAGCGGCGGTCCGACGGTCTACAACAACTCCAGCGGTGCCCCACAGCCGGCGCGGTTGCTGATCACGAAGAGGGGACGATGGACGAGCTGCTGAACGGCCTCCGGACGGCTGCTGCTCATGGCGGCGGCGGCGAACGGCGATCTGTTCCGGCGAAGGGAGACGGAACAGGAAGGGGCGGAGGAAAACAGAGAGGGACGGTGAGGTGGACGGTAGGGGACGGCCACAGCGGTGGCGGTCGGCGACGGCGTGCAGCGGCGAGCAGCCCCGGCGGTGGCTCAACCGTGCATGCAACCGTGACGGAGAGGAATGAGAGAGAGAGGGCGACGGCTAGTGGCGCGGCTGACCGGCGCTCCCTTATGCATGCAACCGGGAGGAAGAGGCGGTGGCGAAGGGGGGCAGCGGCGGCGGCCACGGGGTCACGGCGGCGACGACGCACCTCGGCTGCAGATAGGCTGCCCTTCCCCCTGGCTGACCTACACCGAACTCCTCTGCATGCAACTGGAGAGGAGAGGAATGGAGGAGAAACTGTGAGGAATAGCGGCGAGGGGTGATGGCGGTGGATGGTGGCGGTCTCGGCGACGGCTGGTGGCGCGGTCGAGCTAGGCGGGCGGGCGAACGGCCACGGCAAGGCTTCGCCGGCGTGAACGGCGAGGGAAAAAAGGGAGAGCGACGGTCGGTTGGAGGTGGTGAGGCGAGGGGGAAAGGCGGTGCGCGGTGGTGGTGCTGGCTGGTGGCGTTTCCGGCGGCTGTGGGTGGCGACGTGAGGCTTTGAAGGGGAGAGAACTCGCCGGAGAGGAGAGGGAGAGAGGGCGTGAGAGAGAGAGTGAGGCCGGATGAGAGGGGGAGAGAGAGAGAGAGTGAGAGAGGAAGTGATAGGTGATGATGGGGACTATGGGGAAGATGAAGAGGTGGAGTGAGATGTTGGATTAAATCATGACATGCATGGGGAAGGGGGGTGTTGACAAGTGTCACACCCCCACAAGAATTCAAAATTTTCGGAATTCCAAAGGGCATGGGGGTAAAACCGACAATAAGTTCCGGTACCGGATCGAATCGTAAATTTTTCGACCGTACAAGTCCTATATATAAATGGCCAGCTTAATTTGACGTCGTCCAACTAAAATTCAATCCCGTAACTCACGAAATTTGACCTCAAAGCCCGGACTAAATTCCACGGTCGAATCCGTCGAATTCCAAATTTCCAAATCTCTCACTAACGAGCGGCCGTTTAGAATTTACGCGTATCGACCTCGGTTTGTCCGAGTCGCGGCGAGCTCGATCGTCGAGAGAACGAGAGGAATTATCACTAGTTCCGATAACACGACCGTCCGATTCGGAAGATCGGTTCACACCGGCCCAAAATAGTTCCTTGTCATTCTTCTAAATTCGGCTTAACTCGCGACCAGGTCCATGGTCCACGTACCTATTCCTAATTGGTCATTCTCATTTGGTCAGTATCCCGAGAGTGATCAGCTCCGGGCAAGACTTACGAAAATGAAATATCGAATAATGCTCGTTTTATTCATTCCAGAGGTTGAGTTAAATTTCGGGATGTTACAATTCTTCCCCCCTTACAAAAATTTCGTCCTCGAAATTTAAAGCCCACATTAACCTACTCGAACAACTGGGGGTATTGACGTCGCATGGCCTCTTCACTTTCCCAAGTAGCGCCTTCCGTTCCATGATGCTCCCAAACTACCTTGACCATCGGAATCATCGTATTCCGTAGCACCCGGTCCTTTCTGTCCTCGATTCTGACCGGCTTTTCCACGTATGTCACTCTATCGTCCACGTCCATTTCTTCGTACCTTAAAACATTAGTCGGATCCGGTTCATATTTCCTTAGCATCGACACGTGGAAAACATTGTGCACTTGGGATAGGTTAGGAGGTAAGGCTAGTCGGTATGCCATATCTCCAATCTTCTCTAGGATCTCAAATGGCCCGACATACCTTGGGCTAAGCTTTCCTTTCTTACCGAATCGGGATAGTCCTTTCATTGGCAACACCTTGAGAAATACATGATCTCCTACTTGAAACTCCAAGGGTTGTCGTCTCCTGTCGGCGTAACTCTTCTAGCGACTCTGAGCAGTCCTTAGTTTATCCCGGATAACTTCCACCACTTCTACTGTTTCTACTGTTTGCTGAACAAGCTCCGGACCTGTGATACTTCGCTCACCAACTTCATCCCAGCACAGTGGCGTCCTACAGGCTCTACCATACAAAGCTTCAAAAGGCGCCATCTGTATACTCTGCTGAAAGCTGTTATTGTAGGCAAATTCCACCAAATGCAACTGCTCTTCCCACTTGCCTTGGAAATCTAGAACACACGCTCTCAGAATATCCTCTAGAGTTTGAATCGTCCTTTCCGACTGGCCATCTGTTTGTGGATGGTAGGCCGTGCTATACTGCAACCTTGTTCCTAAGGCCATTTGCAGACTCTTTTAAAAGTTGGCCGTAAATCTTGGATCACAATCCGAAGTGATCGTCACTGGTACTCCATGAAGATGTATTATTTGTCGTACATACAACTCCGTATACTTTTCTAATTCCAAGTCCTTTCGTACTGCCAGGAAGTGTGCAGACTTAGTCAAACGATCCACTATGACCCAAATCGAGTCGTGTCCTCTTTGGCTTCGCGGTAAACCCGTCACGAAGTCCATTGTAATATGCTCCCACTTCCACTCGGGAATTTCTAAAGGCCGTAAGAATCCGCCTAGCTTGCAGTGCTGTGCCTGCACTTGCTGGCACGTCAGACACTTGGCCACATGCTTAGCCACATCCTTTTTCAGGCCATTCCACCAATAATGTTGACGTAGATTCTGGTACATCTTTATACTACCCAGGTGGATACTATACTGACTCTGATGAGCTTCGCTCAGAATTTCCTCCTTAAGTCCTTCATCATCCGGCATGCAAAGTCGGCCACAATACTTTAAAATCTCAACCGTGGACACTTGGAAATCGGGCTTCCTCTTTGCCGCATCCATTTCCATAATCTTCTGAATTTCAGGGTCCGAAGGTTGGAGTTCCTTGATCTTAACCTGAACCTCTGGTTCGATTCTTAATGTTGCGAACAAGCTGGACACTCGGCTTACTTCGAACTTAAACTCTGAATCTCTCAGCTTTTCCAATAACGTCCACTCCTTAACCAATAAATGGGCCATGCTCGACTTGCGGCTTAAAGCATCTGCCACCCGGTTTGCCTTACCCAGATGATACAGGATGTCGCAGTCATAGTCCTTCAACAATTCCATCCATCGACGCTGTCTCATATTCAACTCCTTCTGCGAGAACAGATACTTGAGGCTTTGGTGATCCGTGAAAATCTGGAACTTCTCCCTGCATAGGTAGTGCCTCCAAATCTTAAGTGCGAAAACGATCGTTGCCAGTTCTAAATCATGCGTCGGGTAGTTCATCTCATGGGGTCTTAGCTGGCGGGACGCATACGCTACCACTTTCCCATGTTGCATGAGCACACATCCGAGTCCTCTTAGTGAAGCATCACTGTATATCTCAAACCCTCCGGGTCTGGACGGAATGGTCAAAACTGGAGCGGTCATCAACTTACGCTTCAATTCTTGGAAACTCCTTTCACACTTGTCATTCCATACATACTTCGTCTCCTTCTTCAGCAATCTAGTCAAGGGCATAGCTATCGACGAAAATCCTTCCACAAATCGTCTGTAATAGCCAGCCAAACCGAGAAAACTCCTTATCTCTGTCACTGACGTTGGCTTGGGCCACTTCGTCTGTAACATCCCGAAATTCGACTCAGTTTCTGGAATGAATAAAACGAGTCTAATTCGATATTCCATTTTCGTAAGTCTCGCCCGGAGCTGATCACTCTCGGGATACTGACCAAATGGGAATGGCCAACTGGGATTAGATACGTGGACCAAGGACCGATCACGAATTAAGCCGATTTAAAAAGAATGACGAGGAAATATTTTGGGCCAGTATGGGCCGATCTTAGGAACTCGAGCCGGAAGATCGTGTCATCGAAACTAGTGATACTCCTCTCGTTCTCTCGACAATCGAGCACGTCACGAGTCGGACAAACCAAGGTCGATACGCGTAAAACCTAAACGGCCACCCGTTAGTGAGAGAATTGGAAAATGGGAAATTGATGAATTCGATCGTGGAATTTAATCCGGACATCAAGAACGATTTTCGTGAATCTCGGGATAGTTTTTATGTGGACGACGTCAAATTAAGCTGGCCATAGGTGTATAGGACTTGTACGGTCGAAAAATTAGGAATTCGACCCGGTACCGGAAATTAATGTCGGTTTTCTCCATATGCCATTTCTAATTCCGAAAATTTAAATCCTAAGACTAGCCCTAGGTGTGACACTTGTCACCCTAAACCTTTCCCATGCAAGACATGATTTGCACCAAGACTACACTCAACCTCTTCATCTCCCCCATGCAACTCATCATCACCCATCACCTCACAACTCCCTATTCTCTCTCTCACTCTCTCTCACGCCCTCTCTCTCTCCCTCACCCGGTCACTCTCCCTTTCCCTCTCATCTCCGGCGATCTCTCCCTCCCGCTCGGCCTCACGCCGCTCGTCGCCCGCCGGAACCACCGTCGCCAACCAGCACCGCCGCCGTGTGCCGACCTCTCCCTCTCGCCTCACCGCCAGCCGGCCGACCGTTCCTCTCTACTCCCTTGCTGTTCACGACCGGCTGAGGCCTCACGCCGAGGCCAGCGCGGCCGCGCCTCTGCCGAGCCGTCGCCGCTCCGCCCAAGGCCGCCGCCGTGAGGCCACCGTCGCCCCTCACCGCTGTCTCCCTCCGTCCGACCTCTTCCTTTCAGCTGCATGCAGAGGAGTCCGGCGCCGGTCAGCGAAGGAAGGGGAAGCTGACTGTTCGCCTTCCTCCGCCGTGCACTGCCGGCCGCCGCCCGCCGTGCGCCGCCGTCGCCCTCTCGGCTGTCTCTCTCCCTCTCGGTTGCATGCAGCAAGGTGGACCGCCGGACCAGCCGCGCCACCAGCTCGCCACCGTTCCCCTCTCTCTCTCTCTCTCCGCGGCTGCATGCAGAGGTAAACCCCCGCCGGAGCCGTTCGCCGCTGCACGCCGCCGTCCGCCGCCGCTGTGGTGGCCGTCCACTACCCTTTCCTTCGCCGTCCCTCTCTGTTTTCCTCCGCCACTCACTGTTCTGTTCAGTCCCCTTCACCGGAGCAGACCGCCGTCGCCGGACCGCTCGCTGTTCACCGCGACCGCCGTGCACCGCCGTGAGCAGCAGCCGTCCGGGGGCCGTTCAGCAGCTCGTCCGCCGTCCCCTCTCCCTGTTCAGCAACCGCGCCGACGGTGGGACACTGCCGGAGCTGCTGTAGGTCGCCGGACCGCCGTGCGCCGCCGTGTCCAGCCGCTGGTCGGACCAACCAGCAGCTCGTCCGGCCTCCCCTCACCGTGAACAGAAGCTCAGCTGACCGTGAGCCGCCACCCGAGGCTGCTGTGGTCAGCCGGCCGCCGCTCGCCGGACCGCCGCCCTTGGGATTTGTGCCGCTGGTTCCACCGTTCACCAGTGATCGGCCGCCGTTCCCCGTCGTCGAGCTTGGATTGAGGTGGGTGGAAACCTCTAAACCCCGATTAGGACAATGGTGCGTTTCTAGATGGGCTTAGGGTGTCGGTTAGTCGGTTAGTATTGATTAGAGTTCGTATAAATTTGGGTGTTAATGATAGGTGTCGGGAAATGGTTAGTAAGTGACGAAGCATGTTTAGAAGAGGAATTAGAGCTCGGAATGACTGAATTAAGTTGCTGTCCACATTGAATTTATCGGCTAATTGGATGGTAGATTGAGGTTTGAATGGACTTGAGTGCCGGGATTGCCGGAATGATTGAGTTATGTGTCGGGTTGCCGACTGTGGTGTAATCGAGTCTACCATGCCGTGTGTCCTTATGGCCGACAATTGTGGAATGTGAATTGTGGTTTGCCAATGTACATAATGATGCCCGAATACGTCATGAGTGCTAATTTCACATGTGATGCCCCGAATTAATTGATGAGGTCGATTGAGCATATGAAGTGGATCATTGATCATGATATGTTGACATTGAATTGTGCGGGACATTATGTCATGACACATTGCACCAACATTCGTGTGCGAATTGCATGGCCACGCATTATGCATGCCGAGTATGAGGCTTGTGGAAATTATGCGAGTATGCGTGTATGCCATGGACATGTGATCACCTAATTATGCCCTGATGCGTTTACGCGGGGTTAAGATAAAACCGGTTGTGTGAATGTGTGATCACCTTCGCCCTGATGCGGAATACGCGGGGTGTGCCGTCCTCATGCACTTTGGAGCAGGACGATGCCCGGTACGTCCGGAAGACAACCATCCTGATGCGTTTACGCGGGCTCTGGTTTGTAAAGGAGATCGGTGTTGCGCCTGATGCGTAAGGACGCGGGCTAGAGACACTGGGCCTGGGGCGTCTTTACGCTGGCCACGGAGTGTTGTGATTGGTCTTCGGACCGGATCTTCGGATCGGACCTTCGGGTCGGGCCTTCGGGTCGAGATAATTGAAATAAACGGATAACGTGTGATGCATAGTGTTGGATTATGTGATGGAATTCGCTGGGCATGGTATGGGACGTGTCTAAGTAGATTCCATTCTATAATCTGAACACGAATGGTAGTTGTGCCGGGATGCCATAGTAATTGGATTGTGGGCATGGCAAGTTAGTGGCATTTGCATGCATTTGAATGCATGAGAAATTGTGCGGGATTGTGTGACTCGGTGTACATATTTGGAATTGTCACAAAAAGGTTTTGAGCATACGTGTGACGTACGCCTGGTCGAGGATGCCGCTTGTGATTTGTAATCTGATGGGATTATCTAACCTGCAGGGTCATTGATATGCCGATTTGGGCTTACGGGCCTAAGTCATTGTTATATATGCGTGCTATTGTTTTTCCCGTCAGGAGATGCATGTTAGCCTAATTTAGGTTTAGGAGTTTTCACTCACTGAGAAGTGTCTCACGGTTTTCATAACCCAACCTTTCAGACCAGCGCCCATGAACCGACCGCCCATTCCAATTCGCTTCGGGATCCCTTTAGAGTATGAGCATACGGTGGTTGAATTCTCGGTGGCGAACAATGAGGTTTACATAAGGCATTACACCATGATTACCGTAGATGTAGGTTCGACACATCCCGAAGTCCATGAGTATGTAGCCTGGTGTTTTCGAGATCGTTGGGGAGACGAGTTCGGACCCCTCCGCACGATGGACGTTCCATTCACCATAGAAGGCCAGCTTGATCCACAATGCCCGAGCGGTGAGGTCGTGGATTCCGAGACGAGTGTGGATGAGACTATAGGTCCCTTCGCCTGGTACGAGCCTGCCGAGGATGAGGTGTTGGGTGGTATAGATCATGAGTTCCCGATGGAGGATCCAGCAGTCGAGGACCCGGTAGTGGAGCCTATGGAGGTTGACGAGGCCGAACCAATGGACACCGAGGAATCCGAGGAGGAGGCCCCTAGCGAGGATTCAGAGATACCAGACAGCCCGTCCGAGTCCGATGGTTCAGATCCAGATTGGGAACCCTAGGCTAGGCTTAGTTGGTTTGCAAGGGTAGACACCTTTTTGGATTTTGGACCCTTTTTGTTTAGCCGTTGGTCCCCCTTGTTACTAGCCTCTTGACCCACCAGCAGTACTCTTTTATCGTGCTTGTCTCAGTTGTTGTTGTTGTTTTTATTTTGAATTATTGTAAGGATGTTTCAGGCAAATTTTGGGATTATGGATGTGTACGTTACCTCAGTGTTCTCCGTGTTGCTTCCCGTGTTCTCAGATATATTGTCTGGGTGATTCTCTCTAATTTTGCTTCCGCATGTGTATTATGAATTGTTTGGGATTTGGGTCGACGACGGCATGTCCTGGGACGTCGTACTATATCGACCATCGTGAGCGCGGGTTGTCGCGTGCCGAGGAGGTCGAGGCGTGACATCGTCACTGCTTCCACTTTAGTCGGGTCAACAGAAATCCCATCTCCAGAGATAATATGCCCAAGGAATCCTACCTGGCTGAGCCAGAACTCGCATTTGCTGAACTTGGCATATAATGCGTGCTCTCTTAGGGTCTGTAGCACTTTCGCCAAGTATTCCTCATGTTCTTCGGAACTCTTCGAGTAAACCAAGATATCATCGATGAACACTATGACAAACTGATCCAAAAATTCTCTAAACACTCTGTTCATCAAATCCATGAAAGCAGCTGGGGCATTTGTCAATCCAAAAGGCATCACTGTGAACTCATAATGCCCATACCTCGTCCTAAAGGCAATCTTAGGAATGTCCTCCTTCCTGATTCTCAACTGATGGTAACCTGTCCTCAAATCTATTTTGGAGAACACCGAGGCTCCTTGCAGTTGATCGAACAAGTCATCGATCCTTGGGAGAGGGTATTTATTCTTCACTGTTACCTAGTTCAATTGCCGATAATCTATGCATAGCCTTAGGGTCCCATCCTTCTTTTTCACAAACAGGACTGGCACTCCCCATGGGGACGCACTGGGGCGGATGAAACCCTTGTCCAACAATTCCTGCATCTGGACTTTCAACTCCTTTAGTTCGGATAGGGACATTCGATACGGGGCCTTCGATATCGGTTCAGTCCCGGGTGCCAATTCAATAACGAACTCCACTTCTCGGTCGGGTGGTAAACCCGGCAATTCCTGAGGAAAGACTTCGGGGAAATTGCTCACCACTGGTATCTCGTCCAACTTAGGTTCTACCAAGGTCGGATCCACAACATTCACCAGATAACCTTCGCACCCATCATCCAGCAATTTACTCACTTCTAACGAAGATATCCATGGGGTCAAGGTTCCTCCTCGGTTCCCCTGAAATTCTAAGCTAGGACGTCCATCAGGATTGAATCGGATCGTCCTATTGCTGCAATCCAATACAGCCTTCTATCGGACTAACCAGTCCATCTGTATAATCACATCGAAATCGAACATGGCCAGCACCGCCAGGTCGATACTCTCATCCTTACCCCCAATATTTATCTTATAACTAGGGCATCCAAAGGAAACTAGCACCCTATCATTCATTGGTGTCGTCACACAAAGCGTAATCTCTAACAACACCGGTTCTAAGCCAATCAACTTAACAAACTGCTCTGAAATGAATGAATGGGTTGCCCCTGAATCAAACAGTGCATAAGCGGCATGACCACACAAGGAAATCGTACCTGTGACCACGCCCGGCGCATTCTCCGCTTCTCTACGCGCCACAGCATACACCCTTCCTTGGACGGGCGGTCACCCTTGATTCGCCGGTGGGGGATTCTCGGCCTGATTCCCTGCTCGGGGCTGGTACTGCTGAGGTGCCCGTTGCGGTCCCTGGGGACGTGCTTGTGGGCAGCTGCGAATCTGGTGCTCCGTACTCCCACACTTGAAACAAGCTTCGAATCTTCCTGTTTGGCCACTCGGTTTCCCAATGTTCCGTCTGATCGGGGGAATGAACCGTCGGTTGTCTGTCATGGGCTTCTTTCCCAACCTACGATTATCCTTACCCCGAACAAACCGCGATCCAGATGCGGCTATCCTTTCCTGCTGATCTCGCTCTATTATCTGGGCCCGTCTGAATATCTCTCCATATTCCTTGATATCATGCGACAGAATCTGGCTCCGAAGATCCAGTCTCAGCCCATCCCGGAATCTTCGAGCCTTGTCCCTCGAATTCACGACCATCGTCGGTGCAAACTTTGCCAACCTTGCAAATTCTGTCTCATACTGGTCCACAGTCATCGGGCCTTGGCGCAACCTCATGAACTCCGTCAACTTTTTCTCTTGAGCATTCTCCGAGAAATACTTCCCATAGAAGTTCTCTACAAACACAGTCCATGTTGGGGCCGTTCCCTCGGGAAACACTTCTCTTTCCATGGCACTCCACCAGTCATTGGCACCATCCTGCAGCTGATATACCGCCAACGTTACTTTTTCCTCATCATTGCATCCCAGAACCTTAAAGGTCTTTTCCAACTCCTCTACCCATCTTGGCGCGGTTTCAGGGTCACCACGACCATGAAATTTTGGTGGCTTCATCCTCATGAATTGCTCCACCAGACGGGGCATTTGCCTAATTCCACCTGGACGATCCTGCCCCTGCTGGGTTTGGTTTCCCCCATTCCCAGCAATCGCTGCAGCCTCGGCAGCCTAAGCATGGGCTGCGGCTCTCTCCTGCGCCTGCAGTCCGAAGATGTGTCCTATCTCACGAAGGGTCTCCATGACCTCATCAAACCTAGGGTCCCTAGCCTCGCGGGCACCCTCACTAGGTTGAGCTTGGGACTCCTTTCCTCTTCTCCTACTCATCTTGACAACTCTGACAGCTCAACTCCCTGCTATAATTCCATTAAGGAATTAGAGACTTAAACCAATCTACCCAGTCTAAGTCCTAGGCAGGTCTCAAAACAATAACCAAACAACCAGCATGCGGCTTAATAAGGACTACTCAACACATCACCCAAGGGGTTCACATACTCACCTCAGGTCCTGCCGCACCTGCACATCATGGGTCATAATAATAATATATGCCAAATCATCACACAATGTCAGGAGATACATGTAGCACACGTGGTCAACCTAACCGACTACCCATGGTCTCATCGTTCCTTATCACTCTAGGCTTCGACCTAATCGGATCGAGCTGACCTTGCTCTGATACCAATTCAACGAGGGGGTTGTCACGCCCCAACCTCCGCGGCACGCGACACCCCGCTCGGTGGTCGACATAGTAGTACGACGTCCCAGGACGCGTCGTCATCGACCCGTTTTCCCAAAACAGAACATAATGCATAAGCGGAAGCAAAAATTTAAAACACCCTGACAGAATAAATATGAGAACCAGGGAAGCAACACAAGGAGAACTGAGGCAACGTACACATCCATAATCAAAAATCACCAGAAACATTCTTACATCGTTTTCAAGGAAAGCAACGTTTGAGATGAGGTGCAATCAAGAGAGAGACAATAGTCAAAAGTAGAGGGTCCTAAATCCAAAAAGTGTCTACCCTCATAAAAAGAAAATCAAGCCTAGTCTAGGGCACCCAATCCGGATTTGAGCCATCGTACTCGGACGAACTGTCGGGTATCTCTGAATCCTCGCTAGGAATCTCCTCCTCGGACTCCTCGGTATCCATCGGCTCGGCCTCGTCGACCTCCATTGGCTCCACCACTGGGTCCTCCATAACTGGCTCGTGATCTACACCTCCTAACTCCTCGTCTTCGGCAGGCTCGTACCAGGCAAAAGGACCTATAGTCTCCTCCTCATCCATCTCGGAATCCACGATCTCACCATTCGGGCACTGCGGGTCAAGCTGGCCCTCTATGGTGAACGGGACATCCATCGTGCGAAGGGGTCATAACTCGTCTTCAAAATGATCCCGGAAACACCAAGCTACATACTCGTGAACTTCAGGATGTGCCGTACCCACGTCTATACTAATCGCAGAGTAATGTCTCAAGTACACCTCTCCATTCCCCACCAGATGTGTAGTCATAATGTGCTCATAATCTAGGGGAATCCCAAAACGTACCGGGACAGGTGGCCTTGTCATGGACACAGGTCTGAAAGGTTGGGCTATAAAAACCGTGAGACACATCTCAGTGAGTGCAAACTCCTAGACCTAAATTAGGCTAACATGCATCTCCTGACAGGAAAAATAAACCACACACATATAAGGATGACTTAGGCCCGTAGGCCCAAATCGGCATGTCAATGACCCTGCAAGTTAGACAATCCCATAATATCACATTTCACAAGCGGCACTCTCAATCATGCGTACGTCATACGCATGCTCAAAACCTTTAGTGACAATTCCAAGTATAGTTCACCGAGTCACACAATTCAGCACACTAACTCATGCATTCGTATGCATGCAAATGCCACTAACTCGTCATGCCCATAATCAAACTCCTGTGGCATCCCGGCACAAATTTCCTTTCGTGTTTCGATTATAGAATGAAATCTACTTAGACACGTCCTATACCATGTCCAGCGTATTCCATCACATAATCAGACACTATGCATCACTCATTAACCATTTATTCCATTACTCGACCCGAAGGCCCGACCCGAAGGTCCGATCCAAATATTCGATCCGAAGACCAATCACAACACTCCGTCGCCAGCGTAAAGACGCCCCAGGCCCAGTGTCTCTAGCCCGCGTCCTTACGCATCAGGCGCAACACCGATCTCCTTTACGAACCAGAGCCCGTGTAAACGCATCAGGATGGTTGTCTTCCGGAAGTACCGGGCATCGTCCTGCTCCAAAGTGCATGAGGACGGCACACCCCGCGTAAACGCATCAGGGCGATGGTGATCACACATTCACACAACCGGTTTTATCTTAACCCCGCGTAAACGCGTCAGGGCATAATTAGGTGATCACATGTCCATGGCATACACGCATTCTCGCACAATTTCCGCAAGCCACATACTCGGCATGCATAATGTGTAGCCATGCGATTCCGCACCCGGGCAATGATGCAATGTACAATGATCATCCAATTTACAAAGGTGCATCAGCAATTCATGCCAAGGTCAGCGTGTATTACAACGTGTTTAATGCCACCAAGAACTCGCCCAATTATAGTGCAACATGCTCAATTTAAATCATGACGTGTCCAATCAACATGCTAACAAGCCCAAACAATCGTTACAATACGATCTTGCATGGCATGGCTTTAGTACTCGTCAATCACATATTTAGGCAATATAATGCACGCCAATTATTGGCCAATCACACGTCACACTAATCGGTCCCATGAACACGCGGCATGGCAATGTACATATAATTGAGCATACTCAAGTACAACTCAGCCAACGATAGGTCGATCTAGGCACTCCCGGCACTTATGCAATTTAATCTCCAATTTATCCAACTTAATCCAATTAATTTCCCAAGTGGACAGCCAATACTCAGCATGCTCCCGACCTATAATTCGTCTCTAAATTAGCTTAATAGTCCACCAAAATCGTCACTAATTGACTATCAACCACACCCTAGGCCCGCTAAAACGCATAATCGTCCTAATTAGGGTTTAGAGGTTTTCACCCACCTCAATCCAAGCTCAGGCGACGGGGAACGGCGTCCGATCACCGGTGACCGGTGGAACCGGCAGCACAAGTCCCAAGGGTGACGGCGAGCGGCGGTCCGACGGTCCACAGCAACTCCAGCGGTCCCCTACAGCCGGCGCGGTTGCTGATCACGGAGAGGGGACGATGGACGAGCTGCTGAACGGCCTCCGGACGGTTGCTGCTCATGGCGGCGGCGGCGAACGGCGATCTGTTCCGGCGAAGGGAGACGGAACAGGAAGGGGCGGAGGAAAACAGAGAGGGACGGTGAGGTGGACGGTAGGGGAGGGCCACAGCGGTGGCGGTCAGCGACGGCGTGCAGCAGCGAGCAGCCCCGGTGGTGGCTCAGCCGTGCATGCAACCGTGACGGAGAGGAAGGAGAGAGAGAGGGCGACGGCTAGTGGCGCGGCTGACCGGCGCTCCCTTATGCATGCAACCGGGAGGAAGAGGCGGTGGCGAAGGGGGGCAGCGGCGGCGGCCACGGGGTCACGGCGGCGACGACGCACCTCGGCGGTGGACGGGCTGCCCTTCCCTTTGGCTGACTTGTACCAAACTCCTCTGCATGCAACTGGAGAGGAGAGGAATGGAGGAGAAATTGTGAGGAACAGCGGCGAGGGGTGACGGCGGTGGATGGTGGCGGTCTCGGCGGCGGCTGGTGGAGCGGCCGAGCTAGGCTGGCGGGCGGACAGCCACGGCAAGGCTTCGCCGGCGTGAACAGCGAGGGAAAAAGGGTAGAGTGACGGTCGGTTGGAGGTGGTGAGGCGAGGGGGAAAGGCGGCGCGCGGTGGTGGTACTGGCTGGTGGCGTTTCCAGCGGCTGTGGATGGCGGCGTGAGGCTGTGAAGGGGAGAGAACTCGCCGGATAGGAGAGGGAGAGAGGGCGTGGGAGAGAGAGTGAGGCCGGATGAGAGGGGGAGAGAGAGAGAGTGAGTGAGAGAGGAAGTGATTCAATCTCGTAACTCACGAAATTTGACCTCAAAGCCCGGACTAAATTCCATGGTCGAATCCGTCGAATTCCAAATTTCCAAATCTCTCACTAACGAGCGGCCGTTTAGAATTTACGCGTATCGACCTCGGTTTGTCCGAGTCGCGGCGAGCTCGATCGTCAAGAGAACGAGAGGAATTATCACTAGTTCCGATAACATGACTGTCCGGTTCGGAAGATCGGTTCACACCGGCCCAAAATAGTTCCTCGTTATTCTTCTAAATCCGGCTTAACTCGCGACCGGGTCCATGGTCCACGTACCTATTCCTAGTTGGCCATTCTCATTTGGTCAGTATCCCGAGAGTGATCAGCTCCAGGCGAGACTTACGAAAATGAAATATCGAATAATACTCGTTTTATTCATTCCAGAGGTTGAGTCAAATTTTGGGATGTTACATATTTTACGCGGGTCAGGTAGTGTTGGTATGGATTATAGACCTGATGCGTTTTACGCGGGTCAAGCTCTAATTGAGAATTGAGCAATGTGCCTGTATGTAGTATTGAGTCGAATCATGAGCATGGCATATTGATGGCACATGTGTGCTTGAGTACGAGTATGTGCGACTTGATGACTCGCATGTGATGCAGGCACTAATGAGTATGAGCATGCATATGGCGTATATGTAACTAAGTGTGCTTGCGTACGTGCCGTGGATATTATTATAAACTGCCTAACCTACAGGGTTAGAGAGGTGAGCGATCTGGGCCCGTGGGCCGAGGTCAATTGTTGTTTTGATTATTGAACTGTTATGTGTATTATTTGCTTGTTAGGAGGTGCATGTTAGCGTAGTTTAGGTTTAGGGGGTTTTTACTTGATGAGAGAGGGCGATACTCACCTAATCATACGCTCCGATTGAGGTTGAAATGACGGGAAACAGGCGGCTAATCGCCGGCATACAGCAAAATTAGCGGCGGCATTCCGGTGGCTTTCACGGCGACACTCGGGCGACGATGGCTATCCTCGGTGATAGGGGAGGATGCTGGTCGATGATGATAGGGAGATTAGCGGTGGTGAAGCGAGACAAGGTGAGAGTACGGGCACGGCGACACCGGCGGTGGCGCACGGCGAATGGAGCTCCGGCGAACGGCGCTCCGGCGAACGGCAGCTCCAAGCGGTAGCCAAGAAAGGAGAGAACGGCGAGATAAGAAAGGGACATGAGAGGGAAAGAGGGAGAGAGACAGAGACAGAGACGAAACGATGGTGATGGTGGTGGTGTGCGGCGGCGTGGAACGGTGGCACACGGCGTCCGGCGTGCTCGGCTTCCCAGCGACGGAGGACGGACGGTGTGTCACACCCCGGACCCCACTAGGCTCGCGACACCCCTTCGATGGCCGTATTGAAAATGCGACATCCCAGGACTTGTCGCCGACCCATCTCCCATAACAAATCATAAGGCACATACGGAAGCATTAATTAAAACACCCGTACAAAAACAATACATGACCAAGGGTAGTAGAACACTTGAACAATTGAACCACATACTTCATTCAACGGCACGTACTTACAAAATCCAACCTTACATACAAAGGCCACGAGGGTTAAAACAACCATCATCAAAAGGGGCAAGTGGTCGGGTAGGTTAGCCTAGCTATACAAAAATGGTCCACTAACTCCATGGGCTCCTCTTCGGAATCTTGCTCCATCGGCTCTTCCTCGGGATCCTAGAAAGCTGTGACGGACCATTCATGGTCGGAGTCGGGGGTCTGAAATGGTTATATAATAACCATGAGAACGAGTCTCAATAAGCAACACCCTAAGCCCTACCTAGGCCAATGCGTACCCAGACAAGTCATACCCAAACACATAATAGAACAACCATACGACTTAGGCCCTCGGGCCCAAATCAAACATATGTTAACCCTGCAGGTTAGGCATATAATAATATCACGTCACATACGCGGCATCCTCGATCACACGTACGTCACACACATGCTCAAAACCTTTAGTGTCAGTTCAAAATGTAGATCACCGAGTCGTACAAATTCACACACTGACCCATGCATTCATATGCATGCAAATGCCACTACCTTGCCATGCATGCGATTTAACTCATATGGCATTCCGGCATAAGATTCCATTCGTGTCCCGATTATAAAATAGAATCCGCTTAGGCATGTCCCATACCATACCCAGTAGATTCCATTACATAATTAGGCACTATGCATTACACGTAATCATTTTTCCATTAATTGAACCCGAAGGCCCGACCCGAAGGCCCGATTCGAAGATCCGATCCAAAGACCAATCACAACACTCCGTGGCTAGCGTAAAGACGCCCCAGGCTCAGTGTCTCTAGCCCGCGTCCTTACGCATCAGGCGCAACACCGATCTCCTTACGAACCAGAGCCCGTGTAAACGCATCAGGATGGTTGTCTTCCGGACGTACCGGGCATCGTCCTGCTCCAAAGTGCATGAGGACGGCACACCCCGTGTAAACGCATCAGGGCGAAGAGTGATCACACATTCACACAACCGGTTTTATCTGAACCCCGCGTAAACGCATCAGGGTATAATTAGGTGATCACAATCCATGGCATGCACGCATTCTCACACAATTTCCACAAGCTTCATACTCAGCAAGCATAATGCGTAGCCATGCAGTTTCGCACACGAATGTTGGTGCAATGTACCACGGCATAATATCCCACACAATTCAATGCCACAATTTCTTGTTCAACGAGTCACGTCATATGCTTAATTAGCCCAATCAATACCACGGGGCATCACATGTGAAGTTGGCACCTATGACGTATTCGGCATTATGATGTACATTGACAAATTACCAATCACATTCCACAACGGTCGGTCACACGAGCATGCGACATGGTAGACCCAATCCATCACGATTAACAAACCGACACACAATTCAACCACTCCGGCCATCTTGACACTCCAATCATTTCAATCCTCAAACTACCGTTAAATTGGCCGTTAAATCCCGATGTGAACAGCAGCTATTCCTCCTCATTTCGACCTCTAATCCACCTCTAAACTCCATTTTGTCACTCACAAATAATTTCCCAACACCCACTAATAAAATGTAAATTCATACAAGTCCTAATCGACACTAATCGACTATTAATCACACCCTAAGCCCGTTAAAACACATAATCGTCCTAATTAGGGTTTAGAGGTTTACACTCACATATTAGTCGTACAAGGCCCAATTAAATCCACAATGGACAGCCACTAATCAGTCCGAGAGAGAAAAACCGAGAACATACAAAATCGGGTCCAAACTGGGCAGTTACACAGTGATAGAAATCTATTTGAAATAAATAGCAAATCAATTCCAAAAATTATGAAATTTTGATATGTTTTACAAAACATCTTGATAAACATTTTCTGTGAAGAACTCGAAACCCAATTCCAACCGTAAGCACCTCGTTTTGACACTCAAAGCCGGACAGAACCCGGTCCGCTCGAACAGCCCCTCAGACCATAAAAAATACAACTCATTCAATACCCAAATCATTTTGGAAAGCCCTGAAAATTTTTATATGTCATAGAAACAAGTGTCTTTTAACAATTTTTGTGAAGGAAGTTTGTTGAAATAAGGTCTGGAAAATTTTATAAAAATTCGGAAAGACAGAAATGTCGGGTGAACAGTAAATCGGGCAGTTTTGTGACGGTCTGAAGACTGACCTCTGAATGGCCCCAAACAAACTCCAACAATTCTGAATTTAAAGTATGTTATACTTAAAGATGTTGGGAACAAATTTCATGGAGAACACTTCCTTAGATTCGGCCCACAATGATCACCAAAAAAATAATAAGGCACGGGGGTACAATAACAACCAGAAATCCGAGAATCATAAATCTTGCACCATTAAGCAAATCAAGCTTATCCAACCACAAACCAACCATGCACAGCCCCTAATCCATCCCTGGACATGCCATTAGTAACCCACTAGCCTAACCAAGGATTAGGAAGTCACTTACAAGAGAGCCTAAGCAAGACAACCTAGCAAGAGGGCAAACAAGAGCCTTGGCACGGCAACGGCTACTTCGGCGAAGCAACGGCGAGGGTGGACAGCAGATGGTAGCTCAGGTGGTCGGTGATGGTGTGAGGGTGACCGTGGGTGGTGGTGTGACGAGGGGGAAGGCGGCTCACGGCGGCGGTACCGGCGGGCGATGGCTCCGACGGGCGGCGAACGGCGGCGTAAGGCCGGCAAGGGGAAGCTCACGGGAGAGGGGAGAGGTGGCCGGCTGGTTGGTGGAGAGGAAATGAAAAGGAGGGAGAGAGAGAGAGAGAGAGGAAGAGAGAAAGAAGTGAGAGGGAAAAGAGGGAGAGAGAAAGGTGATGATGACTTGCTTAGGGAAGATCAAGAGGTAGGAAGGAAGATTGGACAACCATGATGACATGTATGGGGAAGGGCTTGGGTGACAAGTGTCACACCCTAGGGCTAGGTCTAAAACCCCAAAAAATCTAATAAACAAATCCTCAAAAACCACTAAAATTCGGAATACTAGAGGGCTCAAGGGCAAACTTGTCATTTTCCTCCGATATCTGGTTGAATCGCCGTTTTCCAACCGTATAAGTCCTATACATAAGTGGCCAACATAATTTGACGTCGTCTTTATAAAAACCATCCCGTAACCCACGAAAATCGGCCTCGAAGTCCGGATTAAATTTCACAATCAAAATTGCCAAATTTCCAACTTTCAAATCTCTCACTAACGGGCGGCCGTTTAGGAGTTACGCGTATCGACCTCGGGTTGTCCGAATCGCAACGATCTCGATTGTCGAGAAAACGAGAGGAATTATCGCTAGTTTCGGAGACACGATCGTTTGGTTTAAGTTCGAGACTGATTGGCCACGAGTATTCTCGGTCTTGCAGAATCACCTGCTATCCGACCATACATCGTTGGCCTCGGCCAAACCGAGTCCGTTACCTTCCGAAGATCGGTCCATACTGGCCCAGAATACTTCCTCGTCTTTTCTCGAAATCAGGCTTAATTCACGATCGGGTCCATGGTCCACGTACCTATTCCTAACTAGCCATTCCTATTTGGTCAGTATCCCGAGAGTGATCAGCTCCGGGCGAGGCGTAAGAAAAGGAAATATTGAACAAGACTCGTTCTATTCATTCCGGAGATTGAGTCGAATTTCTGGATGTTACACGGTGATCGGCTTACGACTAAGGGAGGAGAGAGAGAAAGAGAAGATGGGATGAGATGAGTGGTGGCCGGTTAGTGTTGGTGACGTTGGGATAGGTGGCATTCACTAACGATGCAGCGGTGGCGTCGTCTCCGGCGAACAGCAGTGAGCAGCCGAGCAAGGAGGGAACGGTGACAGGAGAGGGAGAATTGATTGGTGGAGGGGGAGAAGTGGCCAAGAGAGCTGGTGAATGGGAGAGAGAGAGAGAGAGAGAGAGAGAGAGAGAGAGAGAGAGAGAGAGTCAAAGATGGTCAATATAGGGCTTAGTGGAATGCACATGTCAACCATCCAATAACTTTGACCAAATTGCCCTTGATCCAAGGGTTCATAATCACACTTATCCAATAATTAAAGGGTAAAATGGTCGTTAGTTGAATTATTAGGCTAATCTCAATAATTAATTAAATCCCTAATTAATTCCCAAAATAGCCCTCCAAAATTCGGAATTAATAAAATAGGCTTAGGGGCAAAATGGTCATTTTCTAATCCAATGCCAAAATTCAATTTTTTGACCGTACCTACCCCAAATATGATTGGCCAATATAATATGATGTCGTCCTCGTAAAAATAATCATATACATCCTCGAAAATCGATGTCCAAGTCCGGATCTAATTTTACTATCAAAATTGCTCAATTTGCATTTTAGGGTCTCTCACTAACGGGTGGCTATTTAGGTATTACATGTATCGACCTAGAGTTGTTCGAGTCGTGACGGTCCCGATTACCAAGAGAACGCAAGAATTTATCACTAGTTCTGGAGGTTGTGATCATTTGATTTAAGTTCGGGATTTGTTCACTACGTGTACTTTCGATCGTGCAGAATCACCTGCGGTCCGATTGTATGTTGTTGGCCAAACCAAATCCGTCACCTTCCTATAATTGGCCTACATTGGCCCAAAATATTTCCTCGTTGTTTCTCGGAATCGATGCCTGATTTGCGATTGGGTCCCTGGTCCACGTACCGTTTTTTTAGTTAGCCATTCTCCATCGGTTAATATCCCAAGAATGATCAGTTCCGGGCGAGACTCACTAAAATGAAATGAGAAATAATATCAATTTTATTGATTCTGGAAATGAGTCAAAATTCAGGATATTACAATTCTTCCCTTCTTTCAAAAATTTCGTTCTCGAAATTTATAATCTCACCTATGTACTCAAATAAATGGGGGTGCTGACGTTGCATGGCCTCTTCACTTTCCCATGTGGCACCTTCTGTTCCATGGTGCTCCCGGATGACCTTGACTATTGGGATCGTTTTATTCCTTAACACTCGATCTTTTCAGTCCTTGATCCTGACTGGACTCTCCACGTACGACACCTTATCCTCCACATCTATTTCCCCGTACCTCATAACATGGGTCGGATCTAGTTCATACTTTCTCAACATCGACACATGAAAAACGTTGTGCACTTAGGACAGGTTGGGTGGCAACGCAAGTCGATAAGCCATATCCCTAATCTTCTCTAATATCTCATATGGATCGACGTACCTTGGACTGAGCTTTCATTTCTTATCGAATCGGGATAATCCCTTCATAGGCGATACCTTAAGAAATACATGATCTCCAACTTGGAACTCCAAAGGTCGTCGTCTCTGATCGACGTAACTCTTTTGGTGACTCTGCGTTATCCTCAGTCTATCCTGAATAATCTCAATGGCTTTCATTGTCTGTTGCACCAATTCTGGAGCTGTAATACTTCGTTCACCCACTTTGTCCCAGCACGCTGGCATCTTACATGCTTTACCATATAAAGCCTCAAATGGTGCCATCTGAATGCTTTACCATATAAAGCCTCAAATGGTGCCATCTGAATGCTTTACTGATAGCTGTTGTTGTAAGCGAATTCCACCAAGTGCAGCTGCTCTTCCCATTTACCCTGGAAATCCAGTGCACAAGCTCTCAACATATCCTCTAAGGTCTGGATTACCCTCTTGAATTGGCCATCTGTCTGAGGATGATAAGCCGTGCTGAATTGTAACTTTGTTCCTAAGGCTGTTTATAAACTTTTCCAAAAATTGGCTGTAAACCTCATATCACGATCCGAAGTGATCGTCATAGGCACTCCATGTAGTTGGACGATCTGTCGCACATATAATTTTGCGTACTTTTCTAATTCCAAATCCTTTCATACAACCAGGAAGTGCGCCGACTTTGTTAATCGGTCTACTATCACCTAGATGAAATCGTGTCCTTTCTGACTCCTCGGCAATCCAGTGACGAAGTCTATCGTTATGTGCTCCTATTTCCACTCCAGAATTTCTAATGGTCGTAGAAGTTCACCTGGCTTGCAGTGCTAGCCACATTGACCTTCTTACCATTCCACCAGTAGTGTTGTCGCAGGTTCTGGTACATCTTCGTACTACCTGGGTGGATACTATAGTTGCTACGATGCACCTTACTTAAAATTTCCACCTTATGCTCTTCATCATCGAGTACACACAACAATCATCGGAACTTCATAATTCTGTCCTCGGACACTTGGAGATCTAGTCTCCTTATAGACTTATCCATGGCCACTATCTTTTGGATCTCCAAGTTCGTAGATTGCAGTGCATTAACCTTGGTTTGGATTTCGGGTTCAATCCTTAATATGGCAAGCAGGTTCAACATATGACTTACTTCAAATTTAAACTCTGAATTTCACAGCTTTTCCAATAAGGTCCATTCCTTGACCATCATGTATGCCATACTTGACTTTCGACTTAGCATGTCCGTAACTCGATTCGCTTTTTCAGGATGATATAGGATGTCACCGTCATAATCCTTAAGGTGTTCCATCTATCGACGCTGCCTCATATTTAATTCCTTTTGTGAGAACAAGTACTTGAGACTCTAGTGGTTCGTATAAATCTAGAACTTTTGTAACATCCCGAAATTCGACTCGATCCCTGGAATGAATAAAACGAGTTTTATTCGATATTTCCTTTTTCGTAAGTCTCGCCCGGAGCCGATCACTCTCGGGATACTGACCAAATGGGAATGGCCAACTAGGAATAGGTACGTGGACCCTGGACCCGGTCGTGAACTAAGCTTGACTTAGAGAAATGACGGGGAAATATTTTGGTCCAGTATGGGCCGATCTTCGGAACTCGAGCCGGATGATCGTGTCCTCGGAACTAGTGATACTCCTCTCGTCTCTCGACAATCGAGCACGTCACGAGTCGGACAAACCGAGGTCGATAAGCGTAAGATCCTAACCGGCCACCCGTTAGTGAGAGAATTGGAAAATGGGAAATTGATGAATTCGTTCGTGGAATTTAATCCGGACATCGGGAGCGATGTTTCGCGAGTCTCGGGATAGTTTTTATGAGGATGACGTCAAAAATATGCTGGCCACTTAGGTATAGGTCTTATATGGTCGAAAATTAGCGTTTCGACCCGGTACCGGAACTTGATGCCATATTTACCCTTTTGCCCCTAGGAGTTCCGAATTTTTGAAATCCTTGAGGGGTGTGACACTTGTCAACACCCCCCTTCCCCATGCATGTCATGATGTGTGCAAAGTCCACACACTACCTCTTCCTCTCCCCCATGCAAATCATCACCTCTAATCACATCACTCTCTCTCTCTCCCTTGTCACACTCTCACTTCTCTCATTCTCCCTCTCTCACTCGCCGGCCACTCTCTCCTCTCTCCCGTCCGCGCCTCTCTCCCTCTCGGCCTCACGCCGCCGCCTGCAACCCGCCGGAACCGCCGGAACCGCCGTCCGCCGGTGCTGCTCGCCGTGAGCCTCTCTCCCTCTCTCTCGGCCTCACCACCAACCGACCGTTCCCCTTCTCCCTCTCCTTCTTTCCCTCACTGTCCAGAACCGGCCGAGACCAGCTCCGCCCGCCGCCGAGGCCACCACCGCCGCGCCGCCGCCGAGCTCGCCGCTGCACCGCCAGCTCGCCGTGCGCCGCTATTCCCCTTCGTCCGTCCTCTCCTCTCCGGCTGCATGCAAGGAGAACGGCGCCGGTCAGCCAAGGAGGACCGAACTGACTGCCGCTGTGCACCGCCGGCCGCCGCCGCCTGGCCGCCGACGCTGCCCGCTTCCCCCTCCGTCATCTCTCTCTCTCGCCGGTGCATGCAGCTGAGTGGGCGTCGGACCAGCCACGCCGCCGTCGCCGCCGTCTCTCCCTCTCCTCTCCGCCGCGGCTGCATGCAGGGGTGAACCGCCGCCGGGGCTGACCGCCGCTGCACGCCACCGTTCGCCGCCGCCGCTGTGGCCGTTCACCGCCACCTCACTCGCCGTTCCTCCCTGTTCTCCGTCCGTCTCCCTTCCTGTTCTGTTCGGCCATTCGCCGGAGCAGACCGCCGGTCGTCGCCGTTCACCGTCGCCGGACCGCTCGCTGCTCGCGCGCCACCGCCGTGGACAGCAGCCGTCCGGAGACCACTCAGCCACTCGTCCGGTCCTTCCTCGCCGCGAACAGCAGCCCCGTCGGTCGTGCACCACCGCCCGTGGTGGCTGTGAACCGCCGGACCGCCGTTCGCCGCCGACGGACAGCTCGCCACTCGCCGTCGCCGCTTCAGCCGAGCCGTCCTCTCCCCCGCCGTTCACTGTTCTGTGCCCCCTTTGCCGGAACAGTCCACCGCCGCCGCACGCCGCCACTCACCGTCGCACCATTGGGAAGTGTGCCGCCGGTTCCACCGTGTACCGGTGATCGGCCGCCGTTCCCCGTCGCCCGAGCGTTGGATCGAGGTGGGTGAAAACCTCTAAACCCTAGTTAGGACGATAATGCGCTTTAAAACGGGCCTAGGGTGTATCGGTTAATCGGTTAGTGACGATTAGGGTTCGTGTAAATTTAGGTGTTAATGGTAGGTGTCGGGAAATGGTTAGTAAGTGACGAAGCATGTTTAGAAGAGGAATTAGAGCTCGGAATGACTGAATTAAGTTGTTGTCCACATTGAATTTATCGGCCAATTGGATGGTAGATTGAGGTTTGAATGGACTTGAGTGCCGGGATTGCCGGAATGATTGAGTTATGTGTCGGGTTGCCGACTGTGGTGTAATCGAGTCTACCATGCCGTGTGTCCTTATGGCCGACAATTGTGGAATGTGAATTGTGGTTTGCCAATGTACATAATGATGCCCGAATACGTCATGAGTGCTAATTTCACGTGTGATGCCCCGAATTAATTGATGAGATCGATTGAGCATATGACGTGGATCATTGATCATGATATGTTGACATTGAATTGTGCGGGACATTATGTCATGACACATTGCACCAACATTCGTGTGCGAATTGCATGGCCACGCATTATGCATGCCGAGTATGAGGCTTGTGGAAATTATGCGAGTATGCGTGTATGCCATGGACATGTGATCACCTAATTATGCCCTGATGCGTTTACGCGGGGTTAAGATAAAACCGGTTGTGTGAATGTGTGATCACCTTCGCCCTGATGCGGAATACGCGGGGTGTGCCGTCCTCATGCACTTTGGAGCAGGACGATGCCCGGTACGTCCGGAAGACAACCATCCTGATGCGTTTACGCGGGCTCTGGTTTGTAAAGGAGATCGGTGTTGCGCCTGATGCGTAAGGACGCGGGCTAGAGACACTGGGCCTGGGGCGTCTTTACGCTGGCCACGGAGTGTTGTGATTGGTCTTCGGACCGGATCTTCGGATCGGACCTTCGGGTCGGGCCTTCGGGTCGAGATAATGATATAAACGGATAACGTGTGATGCATAGTGTCTGATTATATGTTGGAATCCGCTGGACATGGTATGGGACGTGTCTAGGTAGATTTCACTCTATAATCGGAACACGAATGGAAGTTCGTGCCGGGATTGCCATAGAAATTGGATTGTGGGCATGGCATGTTAGTGGCATTTGCATGCATATGAATGCATGAGTTAGCGTGCTGAATTGTGTGACTCGGTGAACCTTACTTGGAATTGTCACGAAAGGTTTTGAGCATACGTGTGACGTACGCCTGGTCGAGGATGCCGCTTGTGGTTTGTAATACTATGGGATTATCTAACCTGCAGGGTCATTGATATGCCGGTTTGGGCTTACGGGCCTAAGTCATTGTTATATATGCGTGCTATTGTTTTTCCCGTCAGGAGATGCATGTTAGCCTAATTTAGGTTTAGGAGTTTTCACTCACTGAGAAGTGTCTCACGGTTTTCATAACCCAACCTTTCAGACCAGCGCCCATGAACCGACCGCCCATTCCAATTCGCTTCGGGATTCCTTTAGAGTATGAGCATACGGTGGTTGAATTCCCGGTGGCGAACAATGAAGTTTACATAAGGCATTACACCATGATTACCGTAGATGTAGGTACGACACATCCCGAAGTCCATGAGTATGTAGCCTGGTGTTTTCGAGACCGTTGGGGAGACGAGTTCGGACCCCTCCGCACGATGGACGTTCCATTCACCATAGAGGGCCAGCTTGATCCACAATGCCCGAGCGGTGAGGTCGTGGATTCCGAGACGAGTGTGGATGAGACTATCGGTCCTTTTGCCTGGTACGAGCCTGCCGAGGATAAGGAGTTGGGTGGCATAGATCATGAGTTCCCGATGGAGGATCCAGCAGCGGAGGACCCGGTAGTGGAGCCTATGGAGGTTGACGAGGCCGAACCAATGGACACCGAGGAATCCGAGGAGGAGGCCCCTAGCGAGGATTTAGAGATACCAGACAGCCCGTCCGAGTCCGATGGTTCAGATCCAGATTGGGAACCCTAGGCTAGGTTTAGTCGGTTTGCAAGGGTAGACACTTTTTGGATTTTGGACCCTTTTTGTTTAGCCGTTGGTCCCCCTTGTTACTAGCCTCTTGACCCACCAGCAGTACTCTTTTATTGTGCTTGTCTCAGTTGTTGTTGTTTTTATTTTGAATTAATGTAAGGATGTTTCAGGCAAATTTTGGGATTATGGATGTGTACGTTACCTCAGTGTTCTCCGTGTTGCTTCCCGTGTTCTCAGATATATTGTCTGGGTGATTCTCTCTCTAATTTTGCTTCCGCATGTGTATTATGAATTGTTTGGGATTTGGGTCGACGACGGCATGTCCTGGGACGTCGTACTATATCGACCATCGTGAGCGCGGGTTGTCGCGTGCCGAGGAGGTCGGGGCGTGACAACCCCCTCTTTCGAATTGGTATCAGAGCAAGGTCAGCTCGATCCAACTAGGTCGAGTCTTGGAGTGATAAGGAGCGCTGAGACCATGGGTAGCCACCTAGGATGACTTCATGTGCTGCATGTATCTCCTGACAATGCGTGATGATTTGGCGTATATTGTTACTATGACCCATAATGTGCAGGTGCGGCAGGACCTGAGGTGAGTATGTGAACCCTTGGGTGATGTGTTGATTAGTTCCTGTTAAGCCGCATGATGGTTGTCTGGTTGTTGTCTTGAGACCTGCCTAGGACTTAGACTGGATAGATTGGTTTAAGTCTCTAATTCCTTAATGGAATTATAGCAGGTGGTTGAGCTTTCAGAATCATCAGAATGAGTAAGAGAAGAGGGAAGGAGTCCCAAGCTCAACCTAGTGAGGGTGCCCGCGAGGCTAGGGACCCTAGGTTCGATGAGGTCATGGAGACCCTTCGTGAGATAGGACACATCTTCGGGCTGCAGGCGCAGGAGAGAGCCGCAGCCCATGCCCAGGCTGCCGAGGCTGCAACGATCGCTGGGAATGGAGGAAATCATGCCCAGCAGGGGCAAGATCACCCAGCTGGGGCTAGACAGATGCCCCGGTTGGTAGAGCAATTCTTGAGGATGAAGCCGCCCAAGTTTAATGGTCGTGGTGACCCCGAGGCAGCTCCCCGATGGGTGGAAGAGCTGGAGAAGACCTTCAAAGTGTTGGGATGCAATGATGAGGAAAAGGTAACGTTGGCAGTGTACCAACTCCAGGATGGTGCTAATGACTGGTGGAGTGCCTCAGAAGGAGGAGTGTTCCCAGTGGGAACGGCCCCAACTTGGACTGTTTTTGTGGAGAACTTCTATGGGAAATACTTCTCTGAGAATGCCCAGGAGAAGAAGCTGACGGAGTTTATGAGGTTGCGTCAAGGTCAGATGACTGTGGACCAGTATGAGGCTGAATTTGCAAGGCTGGCAAGGTTCGCACCGACTATGGTTGCGGACCCAAGGGACAAGGCTCGAAGGTTCCGGGATGGGCTGAAGCCGGATCTTCGGAGCCAGATTCTGTCGCATGACATCAAGGAGTATGGAGAGATGTTCAGGAGAGCTCAGATAATTGAGCGGGATCAGCAAGAAAGGATGGCCGCATCTGGATCGCGGTTTGTTCGGGGAAAGGATAACCGTCGCCTGGGGAAGAAGCCTATGACAGACAATCGGCGATTTGTTCCCCCTGTCCGACGGAATATAGGGAAGCCAGCTGCCCCGCCAGGAAGGTTCGGAGCGTGCTTCAAGTGTGGGAGTACGGAGCACCAAATTCGCAGCTGTCCTCAGGCGCGTCCCCAAGATCAGCAGCGAGCACCTCAGCAGTACCAGCCCCGACAGCAGTACCAGCCCCGACCAGGAAATCAAGCCGGGAATCCCCCACCGGCAAATCAAGGACGACCGCCCGCTCAAGGAAGGGTTTATGCTGTGGCGCGTGGAGAAGCGGAGAACGCGCCGGGCGTGGTCACAGGTACGATCTCCTTATGTGGCCATACCGCTTATGCACTATTTGATTCAGGGGCAACCCATTCATTCATTTCGGAGCAATTTGTTAAGTTGATTGGCTTAGTACCGGTGACGCTAGAGATTTCACTTTGTGTGACAACGCCGATGAATGATAGGGTGTTAGTTTCCTTTGGATGCCCTGGTTGTGAGATAAACATTGGGGGTAAGGATGAGAGTATCGACTTGGTAGTGTTGGCCATGTTCGATTTCGATGTGATCATAGGAATGGACTGGTTAGTCCGACAGAAGGCTGTAGTGGATTGTAGTAATAGGACAATCCGATTTAATCCTGATGGACGTCCTAGCTTCGAATTCCAGGGGAACCGAGGAGGAACCTCGACCCCATGGATATCTTCGTTAGAAGCGAGTAAATTGCTGGATGATGGGTGTGAAGGTTATCTGGTGGATATTGTGGACCCGACCATGGTGGAACCCAAGTTGGATGATATACCGGTTGTGTGCGATTTTCCCGAGGTCTTTCCTCAGGAATTGCCGGGTTTACCGCCCGATCGGGAAGTGGAGTTCGTTATTGAGTTAGCACCCGGGACTGAACCGATATCGAAGGCCCCGTATCGAATGTCCCTGTCCGAACTAAAGGAGTTGAAGGTTCAAATGCAGGAATTGTTGGACAAGGGTTTCATCCGCCCTAGTGCGTCTCCATGGGGAGCGCCAGTCCTGTTTGTGAAGAAGAAAGATGGGACGTTAAGGTTATGTATAGACTATCGGCAGCTGAACCAAGTGACGATAAAGAACAAGTACCCTCTCCCAAGGATCGACGACTTGTTCGATCAGCTGCAAGGAGCCTCAGTGTTCTCCAAAATAGATTTGAGGACAGGTTACCATCAGTTGAGAATTAGGAAGGAGGACATTCCCAAGACTGCCTTTAGGACGAGGTATGGGCATTATGAGTTTACAGTAATGCCCTTTGGATTAACGAATGCCCCAGCTGCTTTCATGGATTTGATGAACAGAGTGTTTAGGGAGTTTCTGGATCAGTTTGTCATAGTGTTCATTGATGATATTTTGGTGTATTCGAAGAGTTCCGAAGAGCATGAGGAACACTTGACGAAGGTACTACGTACCCTAAGAGAAAACGCACTCTACGCCAAGTTCAGTAAGTGCGAGTTTTGGCTCAATCAAGTAGGATTCCTTGGCCATATTATTTCTGGAGATGGAATTTCAGTGGACCCGACTAAGATTGAGGCTGTAACGAAGTGGCCTAGGCCGACGTCAGTGACAGAAATAAGGAGTTTTCTGGGTTTGGCTAGCTATTACAGACGCTTCGTGGAAGGATTTTCTTCAATAGCCATGCCTTTGACGAAATTGCTGAAGAAGGAGGCAAAGTACATTTGGGATGATAAGTGTGAAAGAAGTTTCCAGGAGTTGAAGCGCAAGTTGACGACCGCTCCAGTTTTGACCATTCCGTCCGGACCAGGAGGGTTTGAGATATATAGTGATGCTTCGTTAAGAGGACTGGGATGTGTGCTCATGCAGCATGGAAAAGTGGTAGCGTATGCATCACGTCAGTTGAGACCTCATGAGATGAATTACCCGACGCATGATTTGGAACTGGCAGCGATAGTTTTCGCGCTTAAGATTTGGAGGCACTACTTGTGCGGGGAGAAGTTCCAGATTTTCACGGACCACCAAAGCCTCAAATATCTGTTCTCGCAGAAGGAGTTGAATATGAGGCAGCGTCGTTGGATGGAATTGTTGAAGGACTATGACTGCGACATTCTGTATCATCCGGGTAAGGCGAACCGGGTGGCAGATGCTTTAAGCCGCAAGTCGAGTATGGCCCATTTATTAGTTAAGGAGTGGACGTTATTAGAAAAGTTGAGAGATTCAGAGTTTAAGTTCGAAGTAAGCCGGGTGTCCAGTTTATTCGCGACATTAAGGATCGAACCAGAGGTTCAGGTTAAGATCAAGGAACTGCAACCTTCGGACCCCGAGATTCAGAAGATTATGGAAATGGATGCGGCAAAGAGGAAGCCCGACTTCCAAGTATCCGCGGATGGAATTTTAAAGTATCGTGGCCGACTTTGCGTGCCGGATGATGAAGGACTTAAGGAGGAAATTTTGAGCGAAGCTCATCGGAGTCAGTATAGTATCCACCCGGGTAGTACAAAGATGTACCAGAATCTACGTCAACATTATTGGTGGAATGGCCTGAAGAAGGATGTGGCTAAGCACGTGGCCAAGTGTCTGACGTGCCAGCAAGTGAAGGCACAACACTGTAAGCCAGGTGGATTGTTACGACCTTTAGAGATTCCCGAGTGGAAGTGGGAGCATATTACAATGGACTTCGTGACGGGTTTACCGCGAAGCCAAAGAGGACATGACTCGATATGGGTCATAGTGGATCGTTTGACTAAGTCTGCGCACTTCCTGGCAGTACGAAAGGACTTGGAATTAGAAAAGTATGCGGAATTGTATGTGCGACAAATAGTGCGTCTTCATGGAGTGCCCGTGACGATCACCTCGGATCGTGATCCAAGGTTTACGGCCAACTTTTGGAAAAGTCTGCAAACGGCCTTAGGAACGAGGTTACAATACAGTACAGCCTACCATCCACAAACAGACGGTCAGTCGGAAAGGACGATTCAGACCCTAGAGGATATGCTGAGAGCTTGTGTGTTGGACTTCCAAGGCAAGTGGGAAGAGCAACTGCATTTGGTAGAGTTTGCCTATAATAACAGCTTTCAGCAAAGTATTCAGATGGCGCCTTTTGAAGCTTTGTATGGTAGAGCTTGTAGGATGCCACTGTGCTGGGATGAAGTTGGTGAGCGTAGTATCACTGGTCCGGAGCTTATTCAGCAGATGGTAGAAGTAGTGGAGGTTATCCGGGATAGACTAAGGACTGCTCAAAGTCGCAAGAAGAGTTACGCCGACAGAAGGCGACGACCCTTGGAGTTTCAAGTAGGAGATCATGTATTCCTCAAGGTGTCGCCAATGAAAGGACTATCCCGATTCGGCAAGAAAGGAAAACTTAGCCCAAGGTATGTCGGGCCATTTGAGATCCTAGAGAAGATTGGAGATATGGCATACCGACTAGCCTTGCCTCCCAACCTATCCCAGGTGCACAACGTTTTTCACGTATCGATGCTAAGGAAGTATGAACCGGACCCGACTCATGTTTTAAGATACGAGGAAGTGGACGTGGACGACAGAGTGACTTATGTGGAGAAGCCAGTCAGAATCGAGGATAGAAAGGACCGAGTGCTAAGGAATAAAACGATTCCGATGGTCAAAGTGGTTTGGCAGCATCATGGGACGGAAGGCGCTACTTGGGAAAGTGAAGAGGCCATGCGACGTCAATACCCCCAGTTGTTCGAGTAGGTTAATGTGGGTTTCAAATTTCGAGGACGAAATTTTTGTAAGGGGGGAAGAATTGTAACATCCCGAAATTCGACTCGATCCCTGGAATGAATAAAACGAGTTTTATTCGATATTTCCTTTTTCGTAAGTCTCGCCCGGAGCCGATCACTCTCGGGATACTGACCAAATGGGAATGGCCAACTAGGAATAGGTACGTGGACCCTGGACCCGGTCGTGAACTAAGCTTGACTTAGAGAAATGACGGGGAAATATTTTGGTCCAGTATGGGCCGATCTTCGGAACTCGAGCCGGATGATCGTGTCCTCGGAACTAGTGATACTCCTCTCGTCTCTCGACAATCGAGCACGTCACGAGTCGGACAAACCGAGGTCGATAAGCGTAAGATCCTAACCGGCCACCCGTTAGTGAGAGAATTGGAAAATGGGAAATTGATGAATTCGTTCGTGGAATTTAATCCGGACATCGGGAGCGATGTTTCGCGAGTCTCGGGATAGTTTTTATGAGGATGACGTCAAAAATATGCTGGCCACTTAGGTATAGGTCTTATATGGTCGAAAATTAGCGTTTCGACCCGGTACCGGAACTTGATGCCATATTTACCCTTTTGCCCCTAGGAGTTCCGAATTTTTGAAATCCTTGAGGGGTGTGACACTTGTCAACACCCCCCTTCCCCATGCATGTCATGATGTGTGCAAAGTCCACACACTACCTCTTCCTCTCCCCCATGCAAATCATCACCTCTAATCACATCACTCTCTCTCTCTCCCTTGTCACACTCTCACTTCTCTCATTCTCCCTCTCTCACTCGCCGGCCACTCTCTCCTCTCTCCCGTCCGCGCCTCTCTCCCTCTCGGCCTCACGCCGCCGCCTGCAACCCGCCGGAACCGCCGTCCGCCGGTGCTGCTCGCCGTGAGCCTCTCTCCCTCTCTCTCGGCCTCACCACCAACCGACCGTTCCCCTTCTCCCTCTCCTTCTTTCCCTCACTGTCCAGAACCGGCCGAGACCAGCTCCGCCCGCCGCCGAGGCCACCACCGCCGCGCCGCCGCCGAGCTCGCCGCTGCACCGCCAGCTCGCCGTGCGCCGCTATTCCCCTTCGTCCGTCCTCTCCTCTCCGGCTGCATGCAAGGAGAACGGCGCCGGTCAGCCAAGGAGGACCGAACTGACTGCCGCTGTGCACCGCCGGCCGCCGCCGCCTGGCCGCCGACGCTGCCCGCTTCCCCCTCCGTCATCTCTCTCTCTCGCCGGTGCATGCAGCTGAGTGGGCGTCGGACCAGCCACGCCGCCGTCGCCACCGTCTCTCTCTCTCCTCTCCGCCGCGGCTGCATGCAGGGGTGAACCGCCGCCGGGGCTGACCGCCGCTGCACGCCACCGTTCGCCGCCGCCGCTGTGGCCGTTCACCGCCACCTCACTCGCCGTTCCTCCCTGTTCTCCGTCCGTCTCCCTTCCTGTTCTGTTCGGCCATTCGCCGGAGCAGACCGCCGGTCGTCGCCGTTCACCGTCGCCGGACCGCTCGCTGCTCGCGCGCCACCGCCGTGCACCGCCGTGGACAGCAGCCGTCCGGAGACCACTCAGCCACTCGTCCGGTCCTTCCTCGCCGCGAACAGCAGCCCCGTCGGTCGTGCACCACCGCCCGTGGTGGCTGTGAACCGCCGGACCGCCGTTCGCCGCCGACGGACAGCTCGCCACTCGCCGTCGCCGCTTCAGCCGAGCCGTCCTCTCCCCCGCCGTTCACTGTTCTGTGCCCCCTTTGCCGGAACAGTCCACCGCCGCCGCACGCCGCCACTCGCCGTCGCACCATTGGGAAGTGTGCCGCCGGTTCCACCGTGTACCGGTGATCGGCCGCCGTTCCCCGTCGCCCGAGCATTGGATCGAGGTGGGTGAAAACCTCTAAACCCTAGTTAGGACGATAATGCGCTTTAAAACGGGCCTAGGGTGTATCGGTTAATCGGTTAGTGACGATTAGGGTTCGTGTAAATTTAGGTGTTAATGGTAGGTGTCGGGAAATGGTTAGTAAGTGACGAAGCATGTTTAGAAGAGGAATTAGAGCTCGGAATGACTGAATTAAGTTGCTGTCCACATTGAATTTATCGGCCAATTGGATGGTAGATTGAGGTTTGAATGGACTTGAGTGCCGGGATTGCCGGAATGATTGAGTTATGTGTCGGGTTGCCGACTGTGGTGTAATCGAGTCTACCATGCCGTGTGTCCTTATGGCCGACAATTGTGGAATGTGAATTGTGGTTTGCCAATGTACATAATGATGCCCGAATACGTCATGAGTGCTAATTTCACGTGTGATGCCCCGAATTAATTGATGAGATCGATTGAGCATATGACGTGGATCATTGATCATGATATGTTGACATTGAATTGTGCGGGACATTATGTCATGACACATTGCACCAACATTCGTGTGCGAATTGCATGGCCACGCATTATGCATGCCGAGTATGAGGCTTGTGGAAATTATGCGAGTATGCGTGTATGCCATGGACATGTGATCACCTAATTATGCCCTGATGCGTTTACGCGGGGTTAAGATAAAACCGGTTGTGTGAATGTGTGATCACCTTCGCCCTGATGCGGAATACGCGGGGTGTGCCGTCCTCATGCACTTTGGAGCAGGACGATGCCCGGTACGTCCGGAAGACAACCATCCTGATGCGTTTACGCGGGCTCTGGTTTGTAAAGGAGATCGGTGTTGCGCCTGATGCGTAAGGACGCGGGCTAGAGACACTGGGCCTGGGGCGTCTTTACGCTGGCCACGGAGTGTTGTGATTGGTCTTCGGACCGGATCTTCGGATCGGACCTTCGGGTCGGGCCTTCGGGTCGAGATAATGATATAAACGGATAACGTGTGATGCATAGTGTCTGATTATATGTTAGAATCCGCTGGACATGGTATGGGACGTGTCTAGGTAGATTTCACTCTATAATCGGAACACGAATGGAAGTTCGTGCCGGGATTGCCATAGAAATTGGATTGTGGGCATGGCATGTTAGTGGCATTTGCATGCATATGAATGCATGAGTTAGCGTGCTGAATTGTGTGACTCGGTGAACCTTACTTGGAATTGTCACGAAAGGTTTTGAGCATACGTGTGACGTACGCCTGGTCGAGGATGCCGCTTGTGGTTTGTAATACTATGGGATTATCTAATCTGCAGGGTCATTGATATGCCGGTTTGGGCTTACGGGCCTAAGTCATTGTTATATATGCGTGCTATTGTTTTTCCCGTCAGGAGATGCATGTTAGCCTAATTTAGGTTTAGGAGTTTTCACTCACTGAGAAGTGTCTCACGGTTTTCATAACCCAACCTTTCAGACCAGCGCCCATGAACCGACCGCCCATTCCAATTCGCTTCGGGATTCCTTTAGAGTATGAGCATACGGTGGTTGAATTCCCGATGGCGAACAATGAAGTTTACATAAGGCATTACACCATGATTACCGTAGATGTAGGTACGACACATCCCGAAGTCCATGAGTATGTAGCCTGGTGTTTTCGAGACCGTTGGGGAGACGAGTTCGGACCCCTCCGCACGATGGACGTTCCATTCACCATAGAGGGCCAGCTTGATCCACAATGCCCGAGCGGTGAGGTCGTGGATTCCGAGACGAGTGTGGATGAGACTATCGGTCCTTTTGCCTGGTACGAGCCTGCCGAGGATGAGGAGTTGGGTGGCATAGATCATGAGTTCCCGATGGAGGATCCAGCAGCGGAGGACCCGGTAGTGGAGCCTATAGAGGTTGACGAGGCCGAACCAATGGACACCGAGGAATCCGAGGAGGAGGCCCCTAGCGAGGATTTAGAGATACCAGACAGCCCGTCCGAGTCCGATGGTTCAGATCCAGATTGGGAACCCTAGGCTAGGTTTAGTCGGTTTGCAAGGGTAGACACTTTTTGGATTTTGGACCCTTTTTGTTTAGCCGTTGGTCCCCCTTGTTACTAGCCTCTTGACCCACCAGCAGTACTCTTTTATTGTGCTTGTCTCAGTTGTTGTTGTTTTTATTTTGAATTAATGTAAGGATGTTTCAGGCAAATTTTGGGATTATGGATGTGTACGTTACCTCAGTGTTCTCCGTGTTGCTTCCCGTGTTCTCAAATATATTGTCTGGGTGATTCTCTCTCTAATTTTGCTTCCGCATGTGTATTATGAATTGTTTGGGATTTGGGTCGACGACGGCATGTCCTGGGACGTCGTACTATATCGACCATCGTGAGCGCGGGTTGTCGCGTGCCGAGGAGGTCGGGGCGTGACAACTTTTCTTCACACAAGTAGTATCTCCAAATATTGAGGGTGAAGATAATTGCTGCCAGTTCCAAATCGTGCGTTGGATAGTTCATTTCATGCGGCCTCAACTGACGCGACGAATAGACAACTATTTTTCCATACTGCATCAATACACAACCAAGCCCTCTTAAAAAAGCGTTACTATATATTTCAAATCCACCTGGTCCATACAGAATGGCCAATATTGGGGCGGTCTTCAACCTATGCTTCAATTCTCGAAAGCTTCTTTCACACTTATCATCCAAATCAAACTTAGTCTCCTTCTTGAGCAATCGTGTCAGCGGCATGGCTATCAACAAGAATCCTTCTACGGAACGTCAATAGTAACCAGCCAAGCCTAAGAAGCTTTGAATCTCCATCACTAACATCGGTCTGGGCCATTTAGTTATAGCCTCAATCTTCGACGGGTCTACAGCAATACCTTCTCCCGAAACTATATGCCCAAGGAATGCTACTCTATTGAGCCAAAATGCACACTTACTGAACTTGACATAGAGCGTATGTTCTCTCAAAGTCCGTAACACTTTTGTCAAATGCACTTCATGTTCCTCGAGGCTCTTAGAGTATACCAATATATCATCAATGAAAACAATTACGAACTAATCTAAGAATTCCTTGAACACCCTGTTCATCATATCCATAAAAGGCAGCAGGAGCATTCGTCAACCCAAAAGGCATCACTATGAACTCGTAGTGTCTGTATCTCGTTCTAAAAGTAGTCTTGGGTATTTCCTCCTTCTGGATTCTCAGCTGATGATACCCAATTTGTAGGTCGATCTTCGAGAACACTGAGGCTCCTTCTAGTTGATCGAATAGGTCGTCAATCCTCGGCAGTGGATATTTGTTCTTAACTATTACCTGGTTCAGTTGCTGGTAGTCTATGCATAACCTCAATGTCCGGTCCTTCCTTACAAATAGAACTGGCACTCCCCATGGAGACGCACTTGGGCGGATGAAGCCCTTGTCCAGGAGTTCTTGCATCTGGACCTTTAGTTCCTTTAGCTCTGATAAGGACATTCGGTACGGCGCCTTAGAGATTGGCTCGGTTCCTAGGGCCAATTCTATTACGAATTCCACTTCCCACTCTAGTGGCAACCCCGGCAATTCCTGAGGAAAAACCTCGGGGAAATTACATACTATGGGTATCTCCTCTAACTTAGGTTCCACTACTATTGGATCCACTACATTCACCAAGTACCCTTCACATCCATCATCCAACAACTTCATCACTTCGAGCAAGGAAATCTAAGGGATCGAGGTTCCTCCTCGGTTTCCTTGAATTCAAATCTAGGACGTCCAATCGGATTAAATTGGATTATCCTTGTGCCGCAATCCATTACGGCTTTCTGGCTCACTAGCCAATCCATCCCAATTATCACATCGAAGTCGAACATGGCCAATACTGCCAAGTCAATACTTTCTTCTCTACCCCCAATCACTATCTTATAGTTGAGACATCCAAGCGAGACTAACATCCTATCATTCATCGGCATTGACACCCAAAGCATAGTTTCAAGTAACACCGGTTCAATACCAACCAATCTAACAAACTGCTCCGAAATAAAGGAGTAGGTCACGCCCGGATCAAACAACGCGTATACAGCATGATCACAGAGAGAAATCGTACCTGTGACTACATCCAGCATGTCCTCAGCTACTCTGCGTGCTATTGCATATACCCTTCCTTACGCTGGTGGTCGACCCTGATTAGCCGGTGGGGGAGGTCCGGCTTGATTCCCTATTCGAGGCTGTGGCGGCTGCCTCGGCGGTCCTAAGGGGCATTGTTGTGGGCAATTCCTAATTTGGTGCTCTAGACTCCCACATCTAAAGCAAGCTCCCAGCCTACTCGGTTGGTAGCTCGGCTTCTTTATATCTTTTCTGGTCAGTAGGGTGAATCATTTATTCCTTATCACTGCCGTCTTCCCAAGATGACGATTATCTCTATTTTGGGCGAACCGTGATCCAGAAGCGGCTACCCTATCTTGCTGATCTCGCTCGATAATCTGAGCTCTCTCATACATCTCCCTATAGTCCTTGATGTTAAGTGATAATATCTGGTTCCGAAGATCCAGCTTTAATCCATCCCGAAATCTTCGAGGTTTGTCTCGTGCATTCTCCACCATTATCGGTGCGAACTTTAACAGTCTTGCGAACTCTACTTCATATTGATCCATGGTCATTTGGCCTTGGCACAGTTGCATAAATTCCATCAATTTTCTCTCCTAAGCGACTTCTTAAAAGCACTTTCCATAAAAGCTTTCGACAAACACGGCCTAAACCAAATCCGTACCTTTCGAGAATAATCTTCCCCTAGTGGCTTTCTACCAGTCATTCGCGTTATCTTACCGCTGGTACACGGCCAAAGTTACTTTTTCTGTTTTAGTGCACCCTAACACCTCGAATGCTTTCTCCAACTCTTCTACCCAACGTAGAGCAACTTCGGGATAGCCTCTGCCACTGAACTTCGGCGGTTTCAATTTTAGAAATTGCTCTACCAACTGGGGCATCTGTTTAACCACTATTGGTTGAGCCTGTCCTTACTGGGCTTGATTTCTATCATTAGAAGCAATTGCTGCAGCCTCAGCGCCCTGGGCATGAGCTATGGCCTTTTCCTATCCTGAGCTTGCATACCCATAATATGCCCAATCTCACATAGGGTTTCCATCACATCATCAAAATCTCAGATCCCTAGTTTCTCGGCTTCCCGTACTGGACTGACCTTAGGGTTCCTTTCCCTTTCTTCTGTTCATCCTTACAATTCTTGCTATCTACCTACCTGATATAATTCCACTAAGGAATTAGAGACCTAAACCAACTAATCGGTCTAAGGTCCAAGGCAGAAAACTAGCATAACAATCAAACACTCAGCAAGCGGCCTAACATAAATGGCACAAAGCTCCACCTAAGGAGATTCGCATACTTATCTCGGGTCTCGCTACACCTGCACTATTACGGGTCAAATCCAATCAATCAATCAAAGCACAAATAGTCAAGAGGTACACTTAGCACATGAGATCACCCTATGGACTACTCATGGTCATTGCTCCTTATCACTCTAAGCTTCGACCGAAATGGATCAAACTGACCTTGCTTTGATACCAATTCAAACAGGGGATGTCATGCCCCGAACCCCCATCCCACCTTCGGTCGTATTCCCGCAACACTCCCAGGACATGTCGCCGACCTAATGCCTAAGCACAGAGATTAAGGTACATGCGGAAGTAAGATGAAACACCCATACAAAAACAATAGATTACCAAAGGTAGCAGAAACACCAATGTTAACAAGATAACAAATATACATTTATACCATTGAAAATAATTACAATATCCATTATACAAAATATAATACAAAAAAAATGAGTCGAAGGCCAAAACAACAAAAAGGATAAGTGGCCAAGGGTAAAGGATACTAACTAAGAGGGGCTCTGCTCAAAAAGTTGCTAGCATGACCTACTAGGGACTACGGTCCACTCTAGGGCTCCCAATCTAGATCTGATCCTAACGAGTCGGATGAACTCTCTGAAGGCTCCAGCCCGAACTCTATAGACTCCAGCTCGGTGTTGATCCCTGAAGACTCTCTGACTAATCCGTCCTCCTCGGAATCCATATCCTGTAACATCCCGAAATTCGACTCAGTCTCTGGAATGAATAAAACGAGTCTTATTCGATATTCCATTTCCGTAAGTCTCGCCCGGAGCCGATCACTCTCGGGATACTGACCAAATGGGAATGGCCAACTAGGATTAGATACGTGGACCAAGGACCGATCGCGAATTAAGCCGATTTAAAAGAATGACGAGGAAATATTTTGGGCCAGTATGGACCGATCTTCGGAACTCGAGCCGGATGATCGCGTTCTCGGAACTAGCGATAATTCCTACCGTCCCTTGACAATTGAGCTCGTCGCGACTCGGACAACCGAGGTCGATACGCGTAAAATCCTAACCGGCCACCCGTTAGTGAGAGAATTAGAAAATGGGAAATTAGCGAATTCGATCGTGAAATTTAATCCGGACATCGGGAACGGATTTTCGTGAACCTCGGGATAGTTTTTATGAGGACGACGTCAAATTAAGTTGGCCACGGGTATATAGGTCTAGTAGGGTCGAATTTTGGCAAACCGACTCGGTACCGGAAATTTAGGACCGTTTTGCCCCCGTGACCTTTGGAGTTCCGAAATTTGCCTTCTTGTGGGGGAGTGACACTTGTCACTCTCCCCCTTCCCCATGCAGCCATCATGTCACTCAAGCCCACACTCCACCACCCTTGTCTTCCCCATGCACTAATCATTTCCCCTTGGAGGCCCTTCACCTCCCTCACCTTTCTCTCTCTTTCCTCTCTCATACTCTCTCACTCGGCTCACTCTCTCTCTCTCTCCCTCCGGCGACCTCTCCCTCTCCCTTCCGGCCTCACGCCACCGTCCACCGCCCGCCGGAGCAGCCACCAGCCAGCACCACCGTCACCGCCACCCTCTTCCTCTCGTCTCACCACCACCAGCCAGCCCAGCCGCCGTGCACCGCCGTCTCTCCCTCTCTCCGCCGACTCTCTCTCTCCTTCTCTCGGTGCATGCAGCTGGGTGAGCACCGGAATAGCTCCGCCGTCGCCAAGGCCAGCTTGGCCGCACCTCCGCCGAGGCCATCACCGCTCCGCCAGGGCCGCCACCGCTGCACGCCGTCACCCTTGCCGTTCTCCTCCGTCTCGCCTCTGTCTCATCTCGTTTTGGCCTGCATGCAACGAGGAATGGCGCCGGTCAGCCAAGAAGGAGCACGCTGACCGCTTGCCATCCGCCGAGGAGCACCGCCGGCCGCCGCTTGCTGTGGCCACCGCCGCTGCTCTTCCTCCGCCAGCTCTCTCTCCCTATTCCGGCTGCATGCAGTGGAGTGGCCGCCAGAACAGCCACGCCACCGTCGCCGCCGCCTCTCCCTTTCCTCCCAGCCGCGGCCGCATGCAAAGTTGAACCACCGCCGGAGCCTCTCGCACGCCACCGCCGTGCACCGCCGTGGACAGCAGCCGTCCGGGGACCACTCAGCCGAGCCGTCCTCTCCCTCGCCATTCCCTGTTCTGTTCATCCTCTCGCCGGAACAGCAGCACCGTCCACGCCGTGCGCCGTGCTGCCGCCGGACTGCTCGCTGTTCGCCGCCACCACACCGCCGTGAGCAGCGGCCGCCCGGGGCCACTCAGCCACTCGTTCAGTTCCCCCTCGCCGTGAACAGCAGCTGCACCGGCTGTGGGACACCGCCGGAGTTGCTGTGGATCGCCGGACCGCCGGCCGCCGCTCGCCGTCGCCCTTGGGAATTGTTGCCGCCGGTTCCACCGTGTACCGGTGATCGGCCGCCATTCCCCGTCGCCCGAGCGTTGGATTCGAGGTGGGTGGAAACCTCTAAACCCTAGTTAGGACAATTATGCATTTTAGCGGGCCTAGGGTATGGTTGATAGTCAATTAGGGACGAGATTGGTGGGTTATTATACTGTTTTAGGGACGAACTATAGGTCGGGAGCATGCTGAGTATTGGCTGTCCTCGTGGGAAATTAATGGGATTAGGTTGGATAAAATTTGAGATCAAATTGCATAAGTGCCGGGAGTGCCTAGATCGACCTATTGTTGGCTGAGTTGTACTTGAATATGCTCAATTATATGTACATTGCCATGTCGCGTGTTCATGGGACCGATTAGTGTGACGAGTGATTGGCCAATAATTGGCGTGCATTATATTGCCTAAACATGTGATTAACGAGCCCTAAAGCCTCGACATGCAAGATTGTCTTGTAACGATTAATTAGGCTTGTTAGTATGTTGATTGGACATGTCGTGATTTGAATTGAGCATGTTGCACTATAAGTGGGCGAGTTCTTGATAGCATTGAGCACGCTGTAATACTCGTTGACCTTGGCATGAATTGGTGATGTACCTTTGTAAATTGGATGTTCATTGTACATAGCATCATTGCCCGGGTGCGGAATTTTATGGCTACACATTATGCATGCCGAGTATGTGGCTCGTGGAAATTGTGCGAGAATGCGTGTGTGCCATGGACATGTGATCACTTAATTATGCCCTGATGCGTTTACGCGGGGTTCAGATAAAACCGGTTGTGTGAATGTGTGATCACCTTCGCCCTGATGCGGAATACGCGGGGTGTGCCGTCCTCATGCACTTTGGAGCAGGACGATGCCCGGTACGTCCGGAAGACAACCATCCTGATGCGTTTACGCGGGCTCTGGTTTGTAAAGGAGATCGGTGTTGTGCCTGATGCGTAAGGACGCGGGCTAGAGACACTGGGCCTAGGGCGTCTTTACGCCGGCCACGGAGTGTTGTGATTGGTCTTCGGACTGGATCTTCGGATCGGACCTTCGGGTCGGGCCTTCGGGTCGAGATAATTGAAATAAACGGATAACGTGTGATGCATAGTGTTGGATTATGTGATGGAATTCGCTGGGCATGGTATGGGACGTGTTTAAGTAGATTCCATTCTATAATCTGAACACGAATGGTAGTTGTGCCGAGATGCCATAGGAGTTTGAATTGTGGGCATGGCAAGCTAGTGGCATTTGCATGCATTTAAATGCATGAGAAATTGTGCGGGATTGTGTGACTCGGTGTACCATATTTGGAATTGTCACAAAAAGGTTTTGAGCATACGTGTGACGTACGCCTGGTCGAGGATGCCGCTTGTGATTTGTAATATTATGGGATTATCTAACCTGCAGGGTCATTGATATACCGATTTGGGCTTACGGGCCTAAGTCATTGTTATGTATGCATGCTATTGTTTTTCCCGTCAGGAGATGCATGTTAGCCTAATTTAGGTTTAGGAGTTTTCACTCACTGAGAAGTGTCTCACGGTTTTCATAACCCAACCTTTCAGACCAGCGCCCATGAACCGACCGCCCATTCCAATTCGCTTCGGGATTCCTATAGAATATGAGCATACGGTGGTTGAATTCCCGGTGGCGAGCAATGAAGTTTACATAAGGCATTACACCATGATTACCGTAGATGTAGGTACGACACATCCCGAAGTCCATGAGTATGTAGCCTGGTGTTTTCGAGACCGTTGGGGAGACGAGTTCGGACCCCTCCGCACGATGGACGTCCCATTCACCATAGAAGGTCAGCTTGATCCACAATGCCCGAGCGGTGAGGTCGTGGATTCCGAGACGAGTGTGGATGAGACTATAGGTCCTTTCGCCTGGTACGAGCCTGCCGAGGATGAGGAGTTGGGTGGTATAGATCATGAGTTCCCGATGGAGGATCCAGCAGTCGAGGACCCGGTAGTGGAGCCTATGGAGGTTGACGAGGCCGAACCAATGGACACCGAGGAATCCGAGGAGGAGGCCCCTAGCGAGGATTCAGAGTTACCAGACAGCCCGTCCGAGTCCGATGGTTCAGATCCAGATTGGGAACCCTAGGCTAGGCTTAGTCGGTTTTGCAAGGGTAGACACCTTTTTGGATTTTGGACCCTTTTTGTTTAGCCGTTGGTCCCCCTTGCTACTAGCCTCTTGACCCACCAGCAGTACTCTTATATCGTGCTTGTCTCAGTTGTTGTTGTTGTTTTTATTTTGAATTATTGTAAGGATGTTTCAGGCAAATTTTTGGGATTATGGATGTGTACGTTACCTCAGTGTTCTCCGTGTCGCTTCCCATGTTCTCATATATATATTGTCTGGGTGTTTCTCTCATATTTTGCTTCCGCATGTGTATTATGAATTGTTTGGGATTTGGGTCGACGACGGCATGTCCTGGGACGTCGTACTATATCGACCATGGTGAGCGCGGGTTGTCGCGTGCTGAGGAGGTCGGGGCGTGACATATCCTCTGGCTCATCCTCTAACTCGGGGTACATCGCTAATAGCGCCTGCTCAGGATCATCCTCCTTCTCATCTATTGGCTTCGGGTCTGAGTCCCCGTCCATTGATTCCGATTCATCCACCCTCTAAACGTTCGGCTCGTGCCCTAGCTCGGTACTAGAACCCTCTTCAGTCACATGGTCTGGGCTTGCTAAGTCCCATCGGGACACTGGGGGTTAAAGTTTCCTGACTCGTTATACGGAACCTCAAAAGACCTAAGAGGTTCGTGAGTCCCTTCGTGATCCTTGATACACCAGCATATGCATGTGTGGGCCTCATCAAAATCCGTGCCCACATTGACCCAAACCGTAGATAGGTATCTAACAAAGGTATCCTCGTTTCCTACGGAGTACTCTACTTCCTCCAGGTCTATACCGAAAGGAATCCTAAAATGTATGGGCACTCTTGCTATCTTTATGGTCGGGGGTCTAAAAAGCTAGGTTTTTACAACAGTGAGACAAATCTCAGTGAGTAAAATCCCCTAAACCTAAACTAGGCTAACACGCACCTCCTGACAGGAAAATCAAACACCGACAACCAAAACAATAATAATTGGTCTAGGCCCTCGGGCCTAGATCGATCACATCACTAACCCTGCAGGTTGGGCAATTTAATAAAATAGTCACGATACAAAGGTGACACACTTGATCACACGTATGCCATACACATGCTTATACTCATTAGTGTTTGTCTCCTGTACAATTCACCGAATCACACATACTTGCACACTAGCCAATGCACTCTGGCATACACATGTCATAAATATGGCTATGCTCATGATTCGGTTCAAATGACACTCTAGCACACTGCTCATTTTTCATTAAAACTCGACCCGCGTAAAATACATCAAGTCTATCTTTCAATAATAACACGTCATGGCCCGCATAAGACGCATCAAGCCCGAAGTCTTTAGCCCACATAAAACGCATCAGGCGCAACATCGATCTCTATATACGAACCATACCCGCGTAATATGCATCAGGTTGGCCATCTTCCGGACGAACCAAGCATCGTCTCACGTAAAACACATCAGGACTTACAGTGATCACACATACACACCGTCAATTATTATCGGAACCCCTCGTAACACGCATCAGGGCATGGAAATACATAATTGAGCACATTTAAACATAACTCAGCCAACAACCAATCGATCATGTCTCTCTCCGCAATCAAGCTAATTAAACACTAAATAGCCGATATTAGTCCAATAATCCTCCAATGTGGATAGCCATTATTCGGCGCTTCCTTGGCCTCATTCCATTTCCAATTCGACATATTAGTCCACCAAAATTCCCACAATACCAATCACTAATCATCGGCACAAAAATTTCCCTTAACTTACACTAATTGTCGACTAGAACATCCTAACCTATCTAGAAATGCGAGACTAGCCTAAGTTAGGTTTAGAGGGCGATACTCACCTAATCCTACGCTTCGATCGAGGTTGAAACGATGGGAAACGGGTGGCTAATTGCCGACGAGCGGCAAAATTAGCGGTGGCATTCCGGTGGCTTCCGCGACGACACTCGGGCGGTGATGGCGACGATGGTCCTCGGCGGCAAGGGAGGATGCTGGTCGGTGATGAGAGGGAGAGTGGTGGTGGTAAGGTGAGAGCAGCGGCACCGGCGGTGGTACACGGCGGACGAAGCTTCGGCAAACGGCTGCTCCAAGCGGTGGCCAAGAAAGGAGAGAACGGCGAGATAAGAGAAGGACACGAGAGGGAAAGAGAGAGAGAGAGAGAGAGACGAAAAGGTGGTGATAGTGGTGGTGTACGGTGGCATGGAATGGCAGCACATGGTGTCCAGCGTGCTCGGCTTCCCAGTGATGAACGGCGGACGGTGATCGACTCACGGCTAAGGGAGGAGAGAGAGAGAGAGAGAAGATGGGATGAGGTGAGTGGTGGGCGATTAGTGTTGGTGATGTTGGGACAGGCGGCATTCGTCAATGGCGTGGCGGTGGCGTCTTCTCCGGCAAACGGCGGTGAGTGGCCTAGCAAGGAGGGAATGGCGACGGGAGAGGGAGAGTTGATCGGTGGGGGGGAGAAGTGGCCAAGAGAGCTGGTGAATAGGGGAGAGAGAGAATCAAAAGTGGTCAATATAGGGCTTAGTGGGATACACATGTCAACCATCCAATAACTTTGACCAAATTGCCCTTGATTCAAGGGATCATAATCACACTTATCCAATAATTGAAGGATAAAATGGTCCTTAGCTGAATTATTGGGCTGATCTCAATAATTAATTAAATCCTTAATTAATCCCCAAAATAGCCCCCTAAAAGTCAGAATTAATAAAATAGGCTTAGGGGCAAAATGGTCATTTTCCGATCCCATGCCGAAATTCCATTTTTCGACCGTACCTGTCACGCCCCGAACTCCACGGCACATAACATCCTGCGCATATGTCGATATGGTGCAATGTCCCAGGAATGCGTCGCCGACCTAGAAACCCAAGAACACAATCATGGCACAATTGGAAGCGACAAAAGGAATAATACGACACCCGGACAAAACAAGTATGAGAACTAGGGAAGCAACACAAGGAAAACTTTAGACAACTTGCACATCCATAAAACCATTATAAACATTCTTACAATATCCATTTAAACAGTAAGAGAAAGGAGAGGTGCAACAAAAGAGTACTGTCAACCGCTATCATTGGTAAAAAAGGAATAAGTGGCTAGGAGGGTCAACCGCAAAAAGAAAAGAGGGCTATAAATCAAAACAAAGTGCCTACCCTCACAAAACATGGCCAAGTCTAGCCTAGGGCACCCAGTCTGGATCAGACTCGGCCAACTTTGATGAACTCTCTGGTAACTCTGAGTCCTCGCTGGAACTCTCCTCTTTGGACTCCTCGGTATCCATCGGCTCACCTTTGTCAATATCCATCGGCTCCAAAATAGGGTCCACTACTACCGGCTCATAGTCTACTCCTCCTAATACCTCATCCTCGACTACCTCAAACGCACCATTAGAACCCATACTCCATTCCGAACCCATGTCAGAATCCATAATGTCACCATCCGGACACTGCGGATCCAGCTCACCCACTACGTTAAACGAGACATCCATAGTACGGAGAGGTCCATATTCATCTCCAAAACGATCGCGAAAGCACTATGCTACATACTCATGGGTCTCAAAATGTGTCGTACCCACATCTACTCCTATTAGAGAATAATGCCTAATATTCATCTCCCTATTCCCTATAGGGTGTACGGTCATGGTATGCTCGAACTCAACAGGGATCCCAAAATGCACTGGAGCATCCAGCATCACCACGGACGTGGGTCTGAAAGGTTGGTTTATAAAAACCGTGAGACACTTCTCAGCAAGTGAAAAACCCCTAAATCTAAATTAGGCTAACATGCATCTCTTGACGGTAAACAAAATCATACACAAAGATGACTTAGGCCCTTAGGCCCCAATCGGTATTCTCAATGACCCTGCAGGTTAGATAAACCAATAATATCATGTCGCATACGCGGCACTCCCAGTCACACGTGCGTCACACGCATGCTCATAATTTTGAGTGTCAATCGCGCATGCGAATCACCGGATCGTACATACTCGCACACTGGCCCAGGCATTTAAATGCATGTAAATGTTCAATTATTATTTACTGCAATCCTAGTAGGGACGCATAATTTCTTTTTCTTTACCACAACACTCCATGGCCAGCGTAAAAACGCCCCCGGCCCAGTGTCTCTAGCCTGCTACAAAGTACATGAGGCGCAACACCAATCTCCTTACGAACCAGAACCTACGTAAAACGCATCAGGTTGGTCGTCTTCCGGACGAACCGGGCATCGTCCTACTACAAATGTACACGAGGATGGCACACCCAGCGTAACACGCATCAGGGCGAAAGGTGATCACGCATTCATACATCCAATTTTATCTGAACCCCGGGTAAAACGCATCAGAGTATAATTAGGTGATCATATATCTATGGTAAACATGCATTCTGGCACAATTTCGACACAAGCTTCATACTCGGCAGACATTATGCGTGGCCATGCAAATTTCGCACACGAATGATGGTGCGATGTACAATGAGCATATCGTTCCACAATATATAATACAGTTCGACGCCAGGAATTTATGCTCAAACAATTCACGTCGCATACTTAACTGGCCCATTAATACCGTGGGGCACCACACACATAATTGGTACTTGCAACTTACTCAGGCATCATAATTTCCATTTAAATCAATAATCAATCGCACCCCACAATGATCGGCTACACAAGCATGCAACATGGTATTTTCAAATCATCACAGTTGAGTAAATCAATAACCAATCCAATCACCCCGGCAATCCCGACACCCTAATCAAGCCAATTCTCAATCTTGCCGATAATCGGCCAATAAGTTCCAATGTGAACATCCACTAAATCACCTCGTCCTGGCACCAAACGAAGAGAGAGAGAGAGAGAGAGAGAGAGAGAGAGAGAGAGAGAAAGAACGGTAAGAGGATGAGAGGATGGTCAGTGAGGGGCAGTGGTGAGCGGCTTCGATGGTGGTGTGCGGCGGCGAGCAACTCCGGCGCTCGTGGCTCACCCGACTGAGAGAAGGAAAGAGAGAGGGAGAGAGAGAGAGTGAGCTGCTAGTGGTGGTAGTGGATGGCGAGCGAGACAGCAACGATGGCCACGGCGAGCGGCGACGGTAGCGCTCCTCAGCGGGAAGACGAACGGTCGGCCTCCTTCTCAGCGGTTCGGCGCTCACTCCTTCGTTCGGCCGAGATGGAGAGGAGATGGAGAGGAAGGGCAAGGGCCAACGGTGTCGGAGGGCGATGGTGAATAGTGGTGGCGCAGCGGCAAGCTGGTGGTGCGTCGATGCTTGGCGGGAAGGTGGACAGTCTCGGGGAAGGCTTGGCCGGCGTGGGAGGGAGAGAAGGAGAGAGAGAAAGAGGAGAGGGAGAGTGAGAAAAGTTAGAGGGAAAAATGGGGTTGACTTGCATGGGGAAGTTCAAGAGGTGAGAAAGAGAAATGGGAAAGGAAATGATGGGCACTCATGGGAAAGAGAGATTGGTGACAAGTGTCATCACTCTAGGGCTTGGCACATCCCCATAAAATCCAAGAAATAAATCCTCTAAAACCTCCAAAATTCGGAATACCAAAAGGCTCAAGGGCAATTTCGTCATTTTCTTCCGATACCAGGTCGAATTGCCATTTTTCAACCTTATAAACCCTATATATAAGTAGCCAACATAATTTGACATTGTCCTTATAAAAACCATCCCATAACCCACGAAAATCGATCTCGAAGTCCGGATTAAATTTCACGATCAAATTTGCCAAATTTCAAATTTTCAAATCTCTTACTAGCGGGCGACCGTTTAGGAGTTACGTGTATCGTCCTCGGGTTGTCCGAATCGTGATGATCTCGATTGTCGAGAGAACGAGAGGAATTATCGCTAGTTCCGGAGACACGATCGCCCAGTTCAAGTTCGGGACTGGTTGGCCATGTGTATTCTCGATCTTCCAGAATCACCTGATATCCGATCATACATCGTTGGTCTCGGCCAAACCGATTCTATTACCTTCCGAAGATCGGTCCATACTGGCCCAAAATACTTCCTTTTCATTCCTTGAAATCATACTTAATTCGCGACCGGATCCTTGGTCCACGTATCTATTCCAATTAGCCCTTCCCAATTGGTCAGTGTTCCCGAGAGTGATAAACTCTTGGCGAGACTATCTAAAATGAAATATTGAATAAGACTCATTCTATTTATTCCAGAGATTGAGTTGAATTTCGGGATGTTGCAATTCTTCCCAACTTACAAAAATTTTGTCCTCGAAATTTGTAAACTACACTAATCTACTCGAACAGTTGGGGGTGTTGACATCGCATGGCCTCTTCACTTTCCCAAGTGGCACCTTTCGTTCCGTGGTGCTCCCAAACCACTTGACCATCGGGATTGTCTTATTCCTTAGCACGTGGTCCTTTCTATCCTCGATTCTGACTGGCTTTTCCACGTACGACACTTTGTCATCCACGTCTACTTCCTCATATCTTAAAATGTGAGTCGGGTTTGGTTCATATTTTCTTAACATCGACACGTGGAAGACATTATGCACCTGGGATAGGTTGGGAGGCAAGGCTAGTCAGTATGCCATATCCCCAATCTTCTCTAGAATTTCAAATAGCCCGACGTATCTTGGACCGAGCTTTCCTTTCTTGCCAAATTGGGATAGTCTTTTCATTGGCGACACCTTGAAAAACACATGGTCTCCTACTTGGAATTCTAAGGGTCGTCGTCTTTTATCGGCATAACTCTTTTGGCGACTCTGAGCAGTTCTCAATCTATCCCGGATAACCTCCACTACTTCTACCGTCTGCTGGACTAGTTCCGGACCTGCGATACTTCGCTCACCAACTTCATCCCAGCACAGTGGCGTCCTACAGGCTCTTCCATACAAGGCTTCGAATGGTGCCATCTGAATAATCTACTGATAGCTATTATTGTAGGTAAACTCTACCAAATGCAGTTGTTCTTCCTATTTGCCTTGGAAATCCAGTACGTAAGCTCTCAACATATCCTCCAGGGTTTAAATCGTCCTTTCCGACTGGCCGTCCGTTTGCGAATAGTAGGCCGTACTGAATTACAATCTCGTTCCTAAGGCCATTTGCAGACTTTTCCAAAAGTTAGCCGTAAACCTTGGATCGCGATCTAAGGTGATAGTCACCGACATTCCATGAAGACGCACTATTTGTCGCACATACAACTCTACATACCTTTCTAGCTCAAAGTCCTTCCGTACTACCAGGAAGTGCGCAGACTTGGTTAAATGATCCACTATGACCTATATTGAGTCGTGTCCTCTTTGGCTTCGCGGCAATCTTGTCACAAAATCCATCGTAATATGCTCTTATTTCCATTCCGGAATTTCCAATGGTCGTAATAATCCAACTGACTTGCAATGTTGTGCCTCCACTTGTTGGCACGTTAGACACTTGGCCACATGCTTAGCTATGTCCTTCTTTATGCCATTCCACCAATAATATTGCTGCAGATTCTAGTACATCTTTGTACTACCCGGGTGGATGCTATACTGACTACGATGAGCTTCGTTCAGAATTTCTTCCTTAAGTCCTTTGTCATTCGGCACGCATAGTCGACCACAGAATTTTAAAGTCCTATCGTCCGACACTTGGAAGTCAGACTTCCTTTTTGTCGTATCCATATCTACAATCTTTTGGATCTCGTGGTTCGTAGACTGAAGTTCCTTGATCTTGACCTGAATCTCTGGCTTGATTCTTAAAGTCGCGAACAAGCTGGACACTCAGCTCACTTCGAATCTAAACTCTAAATCTCTAAGCCTCTCCAATAACGTCTACTCCTTGACCAATAAATGTGCCATACTCGACTTACGACTTAAAGCATCTACGACCCTGTTTGCCTTACCCGAATGATACAGGATGTCGCAGTCATAGTCCTTCAACAGTTCCATCCATCGACGCTGCCTCATAATTAACTCCTTCTGCAAGAATAGGTACTTGAGGCTTTGGTGATCCGTAAAAATTTGGAACTTCTCTTCGCACGGGTAATGTCTCCAACTCATAAGTGCAAAGACAATTGCTGCCAGTGTAACATCCCGAAATTCGACTCAGTTTCTGGAATGAATAAAACGAGTCTTATTCGATATTCCATTTTCGTAAGTCTCGCCCGGAGCTGATCACTCTCGGGATACTGACCAAATGGGAATGGCCAACTGGGATTAGATACGTGGACCAAGGACCGATCGCGAATTAAGCCGATTTAAAAAGAATGACGAGGAAATATTTTGGGCCAGTATGGGCCGATCTTCGGAACTCGAGCCGGAAGATTGTGTCCTCGGAACTAGTGATACTCCTCTCGTTCTCTCGACAATCGAGCACGTCACGAGTCGGACAAACCAAGGTCGATACGCGTAAAACCTAAACGGCCACCCGTTAGTGAGAGAATTGGAAAATGGGAAATTGATGAATTCGATCGTGGAATTTAATCCGGACATCAAGAACGATTTTCGTGAATCTCGGGATAGTTTTTATGTGGACGACGTCAAATTAAGCTGGCCATAGGTGTATAGGACTTGTACGGTCGAAAAATTAGCGATTCGACCCGGTACCGGAAATTAATGTCGGTTTTCTCCATATGCCATTTCTAATTCCGAAAATTTAAATCCTAAGACTAGCCCTAGGTGTGACACTTGTCACCCTAAACCTTTCCCATGCAAGACATGATTTGCACCAAGACTACACTCAACCTCTTCATCTCCCCCATGCAACTCATCATCACCCATCACCTCACAACTCCCTATTCTCTCTCTCACTCTCTCTCACGCCCTCTCTCTCTCCCTCACCCGGTCACTCTCCCTTTCCCTCTCATCTCCGGCGATCTCTCCCTCCCGCTCGGCCTCACGCCGCTCGTCGCCCGCCGGAACCACCGTCGCCAACCAGCACCGCCGCCGTGTGCCGACCTCTCCCTCTCGCCTCACCGCCAGCCGGCCGACCGTTCCTCTCTACTCCCTTGCTGTTCACGACCGGCTGAGGCCTCACGCCGAGGCCAGCGCGGCCGCGCCTCTGCCGAGCCGTCGCCGCTCCGCCCAAGGCCGCCGCCGTGAGGCCACCGTCGCCCCTCACCGCTGTCTCCCTCCGTCCGACCTCTTCCTTTCAGCTGCATGCAGAGGAGTCCGGCGCCGGTCAGCGAAGGAAGGGGAAGCTGACTGTTCGCCTTCCTCCGCCGTGCACTGCCGGCCGCCGCCCGCCGTGCGCCGCCGTCGCCCTCTCGGCTGTCTCTCTCCCTCTCGGTTGCATGCAGCAAGGTGGACCGCCGGACCAGCCGCGCCACCAGCTCGCCACCGTTCCCCTCTCTCTCTCTCTCCGCGGCTGCATGCAGAGGTAAACCCCCGCCGGAGCCGTTCGCCGCTGCACGCCGCCGTCCGCCGCCGCTGTGGTGGCCGTCCACTACCCTTTCCTTCGCCGTCCCTCTCTGTTTTCCTCCGCCACTCACTGTTCTGTTCAGTCCCCTTCACCGGAGCAGACCGCCGTCGCCGGACCGCTCGCTGTTCACCGCGACCGCCGTGCACCGCCGTGAGCAGCAGCCATCCGGGGGCCGTTCAGCAGCTCGTCCGCCGTCCCCTCTCCCTGTTCAGCAACCGCGCCGACGGTGGGACACTGCCGGAGCTGCTGTAGGTCGCCGGACCGCCGTGCGCCGCCGTGTCCAGCCGCTGGTCGGACCAACCAGCAGCTCGTCCGGCCTCCCCTCGCCGTGAACAGAGCAAGGTCAGCTCGATCCAACTAGGTCGAGTCTTGGAGTGATAAGGAGCGATGAGACCATGGGTAGCCACTTAGGATGACTTCGTGTGCTGCGTGCATCTCCTGACAATGCGTGATGATTTGGCGTATATTGTTATTATGACCCATGATGTGCAAGTGCGGCAGGACCTGAGGTGAGTATGTGAACCCTTGGGTGATGTGTTGATTAGTTCCTGTTAAGCTGCATGCTGATTGTTTGGTTGATTGTTGAGACTTGCCTAGGACTTAGACTGGGATAGATTGGTTTAAGTCTCTAATTCCCTAATGGAATTATAGCAGGTAGTTGAGCGGTCAAGTCGTCAGGATGAGTAAGAGAAGAGGAAAGGAGTCGCAAGGACAGTCTAGTGAGGGTGCCCGCGAGGCTAGGGACCCTAGGTTTGATGAGGTCATGGAGACCCTTCGTGAGATAGGGCATATCTTCGGACTGCAGGCGCAAGAAAGAGCCGCAGCCCATGCCCAGGCTGCCGAGGCTGCAGCAATCGCTGGGAATGGAGGAAATCATGCCCAGCAGGGGCAAGATCACCCAGCTGGGGCTAGACAGATGCCCCGGTTGGTAGAGCAATTCTTGAGGATGAAGCCGCCCAAGTTTAATGGTCGTGGTGACCCCGAGGCAGCTCCCCGATGGGTGGAAGAGCTGGAAAAGACCTTCAAAGTGTTGGGATGCAATGATGAGGAAAAGGTAACGCTGGCAGTGTACCAACTCCAGGATGGTGCTAATGACTGGTGGAGTGCCTCAGAAGGAGGAGTGTTCCCAGTGGGAACGGCCCCAACTTGGACTGTTTTTGTGGAGAACTTCTATGGGAAATACTTTTCGGAGAATGCCCAGGAGAAGAAGCTGACGGAGTTCATGAGGTTGCGCCAAGGCCAAATGACTGTGGACCAGTATGAGGCTGAATTTGCAAGACTAGCGAAGTTCGCACCATCCAAGGGACAAGGCTCGAAGGTTCCGGGATGGGCTGAAGCCGGATCTTCGGAGCCAGATTCTGTCGCATGATATCAAGGAGTATGGAGAGATGTTCAGGAGAGCTCAGATAATTGAGCGGGATCAGCAAGAAAGGATGGCCGCATCTGGATCGCGGTTTGTTCGGGGAAAGGATAACCGTCGCCTGGGGAAGAAGCCTATGACAGACAATCGGCGATTTGTTCCCCCTGTCCGACGGAATATAGGGAAGCCAGCCGCCCCGCCAGGAAGGTTCGGAGCGTGCTTCAAATGTGGGAGTACGGAGCACCAAATTCGCAGCTGTCCTCAGGCGCGTCCCCAAGATCAGCAGCGGGCACCTCAGCAGTATCAGCCCCGACAGCAGTACCAACCCCGACCGGGCAATCAAGCCGGGAATCCCCCACCGGCAAATCAAGGACGACCGCCCGCTCAAGGAAGGGTTTATGCTGTGGCGCGTGGAGAAGCGGAGAATGCGCCGGGCGTGGTCACAGGTACGATTTCCTTATGTGGCCATACCGCTTATGCACTGTTTGATTCAGGGGCAACCCATTCATTCATTTTGGAGCAATTTGTTAAGTTGATTGGCTTAGTACCAGTGATGTTAGAGATTTCACTTTGTGTGACAACGCCGATGAATGATAGGGTGTTAGTTTCCTTTGGATGCCCTGGTTGTGAGATAAACATTGGGGGTAAGGATGAGAGTATCGACTTGGTAGTGTTGGCCATGTTCGATTTCGATGTGATCATAGGAATGGACTGGTTAGTCCGACAGAAGGCTGTAGTGGATTGTAGTAATAGGACGATCCGGTTTAATCCCGATGGACGTCCTAGCTTCGAATTCCAGGGGAACCGAGGAGGAACCTCGACCCCATGGATATCTTCGTTAGAAGCGAGTAAATTGCTGGATGATGGGTGTGAAGGTTATTTGGTGGATATAGTGGACCCGACCATGGTGGAACCTAAGTTGGATGATATACCGGTTGTGTGTGATTTTCCCGAAGTCTTCCCTCAGGAATTGCCGGGTTTACCGCCTGACCGGGAAGTGGAGTTCGTTATTGAGTTAGCACCTGGGACTGAACCGATATCGAAGGCCCCGTATCGAATGTCCCTGTCCGAACTAAAGGAGTTGAAGGTTCAAATGCAGGAATTGCTGGACAAGGGTTTCATCCACCCTAGTGCGTCTCCATGGGGAGCGCCAGTCCTGTTTGTGAAGAAGAAAGATGGGACGTTAAGGTTATGTATAGACTATCGGCAGCTGAACCAAGTGACGATAAAGAATAAGTACCCTCTCCCAAGGATCGACGACTTGTTCGATCAGCTGCAAGGAGCCTCAGTGTTCTCCAAAATAGATTTGAGAACAGGTTACCATCAGTTGAGAATTAGGAAGGAGGACATTCCCAAGACTGCCTTTAGGACGAGATACGGGCATTACGAGTTCACGGTCATGCCTTTTGGATTGACAAATGCCCCAGCCGCTTTCATGGATTTGATGAACAGGGTGTTTAAGGAATTTTTGGATCAATTCGTCATAGTGTTCATCGATGATATCCTAGTTTATTCAAAGAGCCCCGAAGAGCATGAAGAACACTTGGCTAGAGTGCTACGGACCTTAAGAGAACACGCGTTGTATGCCAAGTTCAGCAAGTGCGAGTTTTGGCTCAATCAAGTAGGATTTCTTGGGCATATTATATATGGAGATGGAATTTTTGTAGATCCAACTAAGGTGGAAGCGGTAACGAAGTGGCCCAGGCCAACGTCGGTAACGGAGATCAGAAGTTTTCTTGGTTTGGCTGGCTATTACAGACGGTCTCTAGCCTCGCGGGCACCCTCACTAGACTGTCCTTGCGACTCCTTTCCTCTTCTCTTACTCATCCTGACGACTTGACAGCCCAACTACCTGATATAATTCCATTAAGGAATTAGAGACTTAAACCAATCTATCCCAGTCTAAGTCCTAGGCAGGTCTCAATACAACAATCAATCAATCAGCATGCGGCTTAACTCGAGCTATTCAACACATCACCCAAGGGATTTACGTACTCACCTCGGGTCCTGCCGCACCTGCACATTATGGGTCATAATAACAATATACGCCAAATCATCACACATTGTCAGGAGATGCACGCAGCACACGAAGTCATCCTAGGTGGCTACCCATGGTCTCAGCGCTCCTTATCACTCCAAGACTCGACCTAGTTGGATCGAGCTGACCTTGCTCTGATATCATTTCGACGTGGGATGTCACGCCCCGAACTCCCCGGCACGCAACATCCCGCTAGAGGGTCGATAAGAATATAACGCGACGTCCCAGGACGCATCGCCGTCGACCCATTTCCCAAACAGAGCATAAGACACAAGCGGAAGCAAAAGCATGAAAACATTTAAAACACCCTGACATAAAAATTATGAGAACCAAGGAAGCAGTATAAATAGAACCGAGGCAACGTACACATCCATAACTAAGAACAACCAAAATCATCCTTACATTGTTCCAAAAGAAACGATAATAGAAATACGGTGCAACCAGAGAGTACTGTTAAAGGTTCATAGGGTTAGGAACTAAGAGAATCAACAGCCAAAATGTGAAGGGTCCGAATTCCAAAGGATGTCTATCCTAAGACAATGACTGAGCCTAGCCTAGGGCGTCCAATCTGGATCGGAGTCGTCGGGCTCGGAAGAGCTCTCGGATATCTCGGAGTCTTCACTGGGGATCTCCTCTTCAGATTCGTCGGTGTCTATCGGTTCGGCCTCGTCTTCTTCCATTGGCTCCACTCCTGGGTCCTCTACTGCTGGATCCTCCATCGGGAACTCATGATCTATACCACCCAACACTTCATCCTCGGCAGGCTCGTACCAGGCGAAAGGACCTACAGTCTCGTCCACACTCATCTCGGAATCCACGACCTCACCGCTCGGGCACTGTGGATCAAGCTGGCCCTCTATGGTGAACGGGACATCCATGGTACGGAGGGGCCCATACTCCTCTCCCCAACGGTCCCGGAAGCACCAGGCTATAGGGGTGAGCATGGTCCGGGTTGGGCCGGTCCACCCCCTAACCCTAGGACCAACCCGCACAGTGTTGGTCCTCAATTTTTGGGACCGAGGACCGACCCTATTGAGCCTAGGACCGAGGACCGGACCGACCCAATGGGTTCGGTCCGGTCCAGGGCCAGCGTAGAGACGCCCCAGGCCCAGTGTCTCTAGCCCGCGTCCTTACGCATCAGGCGCAACACCGATCTCCTTTACAAACCAGAGCCCGCGTAAACGCATCAGGATGGTTGTCTTCCGGACGTACCGGGCATCGTCCTGCTCCAAAGTGCATGAGGACGGCACACCCCGCGTATTCCGCATCAGGGCGAAAGTGATCACACATTCACACAACCAATTTTATCTGAACCCCGCGTAAACGCATCAGGGCATAATTAGGTGATCACATGTCCATGGCATACACGCATTTTCACACGATTTCCACAATGCCTCATACTCAGCAAGCGTAATGCGCAGCCATGCAATTTCGCACACGAATGTCGATGCAATGTACCATGGCATAATGTTCCACATAATTCAATGTCACTAAATCGAATTCCATGATCCACGTCATATGCCCAATTAGCCCAATTCAGTACCACGGGGCGTCACATGTGAATTTGGCAATTAAGACGCACCCGGACATTATGACATACATTGACAAGTCCCCAATCACATTCCACAATGGTCGGTACACACATGCAAGCGACATGTTAGACGCAATTCATCTCAATTTAACATTCGACGCACAATTCAATCATTCCGGCCATCTCGGCACTCCAATCAAGTTAATCCGCTACTACCATCAATTGGACCGTTAAATTCACCGGCATGGACAGCAACTAAACCACATAACATTAGCTTCTAATTCCCTCTTAATTCATGCTTGGTCGCTTATTAATCTTTTCCCGACACCCACCAATCACATACAATTCCATACAAAGTCAAATCTGCATTTACTCATCACTATACGCCCCTAGGCCCGCTAAGCACGCATTATAGTCCTAATAAGGGTTTAGGGGTCGTCACCCACTAAAGTTCAAGTCCGGGCGACGGGGAAAGGCGGCCGATCACCGGTGAACGGTGGAACCAGCGGCACAAGACCCAAGGGAGCGACGGTGAGCGGCGGTCCTGCGTCCACAGCAACCACGGGCGGCGGTGTGAGGCCGGCGGAGCTGCTGTTCACGGCGAGGGAAGGCTGGACGGGCGGCTGGTTGGCACGACCAGCAGCTGGACACGGCGGTGCTCGGTGGACAGCGGCGGACGAACAGCCAACTCCCCTTGGCTGACCGGCGTCCAATCCCGCCTGGATGCAACCGGAGAAGGGGGAAACGAAGAGGAAACGGGGAGAGGGCGACGGTGGCTTCACGGTGGTGGATGGCGGAGCGGCTGTTCCGGCGGCTGGTGGGCGGCGTGAGGCCAAGCGGAAGAAGGAGAGGTCGCCGGAGGGAGAGAGAGGGAGTGAGAGCCGAGAGAGAGAGTGAGGACGTGAGAGAGAGAATATGAGGGAAAGAGAGGGAGATTAATGAAAGGATGAATGAGAGGTTAATGAGAGAATGAATGAGGGGTTAATGAGAGAATGAATGAGAGGTTAATGAGAGAATAAATGAGAGGTTTAGTGGTCTTGTAACTCAAAAATTCGGAATATGGAGGGGCTTGAGGGTAAAAACGACATTAAGTTCCGGTACTGGGTTGATTCGTCAAATTTCGACCGTACTAGACCTACATACCCGTGGTCAACTTAATTTGACGTCGTTCTCATAAAAACTATCCCGAGATTCACGAAAATTCGTTCCCGACGTCCGGATTAAATTTCACGATCGAATTCGTTAATTTCCCATTTTCTAATTCTCTCACTAACGGGTGGCCGGTTAGGATTTTACGCGTATCGACCTCGGTTGTCCGAGTCGCGACGAGCTCGATTGTCAAAGGACGGGAGGAATTATCGCTAGTTCCGAGAACGCGATCATCCGGCTCGAGTTCCGAAGACCGGTCCATACTGGCCCAAAATATTTCCTCGTCATTCTTTTAAATCGGCTTAATTCGCGATCGGTCCTTGGTCCACATATCTAATCCCAGTTGGCCATTCCCATTTGGTCAGTATCCCGAGAGTGATCGGCTCCGGGCGAGACTTACGAAAATGGAATATCGAATAGGACTCGTTTTATTCATTCCAGAGACTGAGTCGAATTTCGGGATGTTACAGCTCCCCCACGAATGACGACATCCCCTGCAAATCACCGTCACCAGCTTCACGGTGATCCAGTCCTCGACGAAGGCCTGCGTCATTCCTGCACCACTACGACGAGCTGGCAGTAGCGGACAGTTTCAGTGAATCCAGCGACAATCCCACGCAGAAGATGCCAAGGGAAGAGAACTAGCCAACCACAAAGCCCACATAGCCTTGAAGTGAAGCTTCTAGTCAACTAAGAAGCTTGTCAACGCTTCTGCTTCTGCATGCCTCGCTGGCCGAAGCTTTGAAGACTCCCCTATGTAGCGTGCATGAAGGTTTCTTTGATTGGATTAGTCAACAGCAGCTTCAAGTAGTTGAATTCTCTGCCTCACGAAGCCCTTCACGAAGCCAACGCCGGCTATTCCTCTTGGGGGGGTTTCTGTACGAAGCCTGCATCATCACAACGCTGACATCCTCCGAAGCTACCCGTTCCCAATGCACCGATGCCGCAATCCCGAGTCACCGTGTCGCTCGTTGCCGTGAGCCCCGCCGGTGCCATGCCTCGCCGTCGCCGACGTCGTCATCTCGGTTGTTCGATCCCGATACGCATCCGCGAGCCCAATCCCGAGTCAATTCAAATTTGGAAATTATCCAAATTAGGTAAGTGGATATATGCTGAATTTTTCCTTCAAATATTTAATTTCCTGTTTTGAATTGTTTGGAATATTGCATGAATATTGAGTGGATAATTAGATATATTAAGATGATGTGCTAGATATCCACAATATTTTGAGAATATTCAAAATTAGGAAATTTTCCTAATTTAGCAATGTATTTGGACGACAATCCGACCTTAACCCTAAGGTCCGATACGCAACGATACGGAAAATCATTATCCTATTCATAACCACTTGAATACGATAATGATTTTAATTAGCTTTCCAAATTCGAATGATCAATTATCCGTTAATATCTATAACCCTATAGATATGACCGATAATTTGATTTTTGTGCCTAATTCGAGTTTGAAACGAATTTGGCGAATCGCGTGGTTGATTTGAATTGGTTGCTATCCATGTTTAATTTGCTATCCCTAGTTGTTTGATTTTCTTTCCTTTTCAAATAAAACAGAAAATTAAAAAAAAATATCAGTTAGAGTTTGAATTAGAATTTTTACATGTCTAGGAATTTTGAATATATCTAGAGGATGGAATAATTATTTAATTTAAATTAGGATGTGAGACGGTTTAGTTTCTAGTTTAAATTAAGTAATATTCTAATCCTAATAGATTATTTCAGCAATTTAATAATTCTGAATTTTACATAAAAATCCCAAAAAAAGAAATCATTCTAGAGTAGATTAAGTCATCATAGATTGCATATTAACTTAGGTATTTTTGAATTTCGAATTTTAAACAGAAAATACCAAAAATAGAAGTCATTAGGTTGCATGTTAATTTAGGCATATTTTCATTCCGAATTTCATCAGAAAATACCAAAAACAACCATTGCATCCATCATTAGAATTAAGTCACGTCGTCGTATGACATATAGTTTGCATGTTAGGTTGCATTAATTCGCATGTCATATTTTTGCACGTCATTACATATAGGTTAGATTTCATTTAAATAAAGTGAAAATCCAAAAAAAAGGAAATTGAGTGATTGTTTGTTAACTAGAAATCATATTAGGGTTGATTGATGTGATTTTCTAGCTAACAATGCAGATGCTTGCTGGATTTGAGGTAAGTTGTTCTCCTAAGCTTGCAATTTATTTAATGCTTTGATTTCTGGGTGTTAATGTAACATCCTGAAATTCGACTCAATCTTCGGAATGAATAGAACGAGTCTTATTCAATATTTCATTTTCGTAAGTCTCGCCCGGAATTGATCACTCTTGGGATACTGACCAAGTGGGAATGGCTAATTAGGAATAGGTACGTGGACCAGGGACCCGATTGCGAATTAAGCCTGATTTCGAGAAAAGACGATGAAGTATTTTGGGCTAGTATGGACCGATCTTCGGAAGGTAACGGACTCGGTTTGGCCGAGGCCAACGATGTATGGTCGGATAGCAGGTGATTCTGCAAGACCGAGAATACATGTGGCCAACCAGTCCCGAACTTAAACCAAACGATCGTGTTTCCGGAACTAACAATAATTCCTCTCGTTCTCTCGACAATTGAGATCATCGCGATTCGGACAACTCGAGGTCGATACGCGTAACTCCTAAACAGCCGCCCGTTAGTGAGAGATTTGAAAATTGGAAATTTGGCAATTTTGATCGTGAAATTTAGTCTGGACTTCGAGACCGATTTTCGTGGGTTACGGGATGGTTTTCATAAGGACGACGTCGAATTATGTTGGCCACTTATATATAGGGTTAATACGGTCGAAAAATGGCAATTCGACCCGGTATCGGAGGAGAATGACGATTTTGCCCTTGAGCCCTTTAGTATTCCGAATTTTGGGGTTTTGTTTATTAGATTTTTGTAGGTTTTGGCAAACCCTAGGGTGGTGACACTTGTCACCCAAACCCTTCCCCATGCTTGCCATCATTGTTGTCCAACCTTGCACCCTACCTCTTGGTCTTCCCCATGCAAGCCATCATCACCTTTCTTTCTCTCTCTCCCACTCACTTCTTTCTCTCTTTCTCTCTTCTCTCTCCCTCATCTTCATTCTCCCTCTCAAGTCAGCCGGCCACTCTCTCTCTCTTCCTCTCTCTTGCTGCCCACGCCGGCCAAGCCTCACCGTGACCGTCCACCCTCCCGTCTAGCTCAGCCGCGCCACCAGCCCGCCGCCGAGACCGCCGCCGTGCACCACCGTCACCTCCCTCGCTGTCCCCCTCTCCATTTCCCTCCGTTTCCTCTCCCTCTCGGCTGCATGCAGTAGGGAAAATGCCGGATCAGCCGCACCACCTGAGCTGCCATCCGCTGTCCGCCCTCGCCGTTGCTTCGCCGGAGTAGCCATTGCCGTGCCACGGCTCTTGTTTGCCCCCTTGCTCGGTTTTCTTGCTTAGGCTAAGAGTAAGTGACTTCCTAATCTTTGGTTAGGCTAATGGGTTACCAATGGCATGTCTAGGGATGGATTAGGGGCTGTGCATGGTTGGTTTTGTGGTTGTATAAGCTTGATTTGCTTAATGGTGCAAGATTTATGATTCTCGAATTTCTGGTTGTTACTGTACCTCGGTGCTTTATTATTTTTTTGGTGATCATTTTAGGCCGAATCTGAGGAAGTGTTCTTCATGAAATTTGTTCCCAACATCTTTAAGTATAACATACTTTAAATTCAGAATTTTTGGAATTTGTTTGGGGTCATTCGGAGGTCAGTTTTCAGACCGTCACAAAACTGTCCGATTTACTGTTCACCCGACCTTTTTGTCTTTCCGAATTTTTATAAAATTTTCCAGACCTTATTTCAACAAACTTCCTTCACAAAAATTGTTAAAGACACTTGTTTCTATGACATATAAAAATTTCAGGGCTTTCCAAAGTGATTTGGGTACTGAATGAGTTGTATTTTGATGGTTTAAGGGGCTGTTCGAGCGAACGGGGTTCTGTCTGGCTTTGAGTGTTAAAACGAGGTGCTTACGGTTGAAACTAGGTTTCGAGTTCTCACAGAAAATGTTTATCAAGATGTTTTGTACAACATATCCAAATTTCATAATTTTTGGAATTGATTTGCTATTTATTTCAAATGAATTTCTATCACTGTGCAACTGCCCAGATTGGACCCGATTTTGTGTATGCTCGATTTTTCTCTCTCGGACTGATTAGTGGCTGTCCATTGTGGATTTAATTGGGCCTTGTACGGCTAATATGTGAGTGTAAACCTCTAAACCCTAATTAGGACGATTATGCGTTTTAACGGGCTTAGGGTGTGATTAATAGTCGATTAGTGTCGATTAGGACTTGCATGAATTTACATGTTATTAGTGGGTGTCGGGAAATTATTTGTGAGTGACAAAATGGAGTTTAGAGGTGGATTAGAGGCCGAAATGAGGAGGAATAGCTGCTGTTCACATCGGGATTTAACGGCCAATTTAACGGTAGTTTGAGGATTGAAATGATTGGAGTGCCGGGATGGCCGGAGTGGTTGAATTGTGTGTCGGTTTGTCAATCGTGATGGATTGGGTCTACCATGTCGCATGCTCGTGTGACCGACCGTTGTGGAATGTGATTGGTATTTGTCAATGTACATCATAATGTCGAATACGTCATAGGTGCTAACTTCGCATGTGATGCCCCGTGGTGTTGATTGGGCTAATTAAGCATATGACGTGAATCGTTGAATATGAAATTGTGGCATTGAATTGTGTGGGATATTATGCCGTGGTACATTGCACCAACATTCGTGTGCGAAACTGCATGGCTACGCATTATGCTTGCTGAGTATGAAGCTTGTGGAAATTATGCGAGAATGCGTGCATGTCATGGATTGTGATCACCTAATTATACCCTGATGCATTTACGCGGGGTTCAGATAAAACCGGTTGTGTGAATGTGTGATCACTCTTCGCCCTGATGCGTTTACGCGGGGTGTGCCGTCCTCATGCACTTTGGAGCAGGACGATGCCCGGTACGTCCGGATGACGACCATCCTGATGCGTTTACGCGGGCTCTGGTTCGTAAGGAGAGCGGTGTTGCGCCTGATGCGTAAGGACGCGGGCTAGAGACACTGGGCCTGGGGCGTCTTTACGCTGGGCACGGAGTGTTGTGATTGGTCTTCGGACCGGATCTTCAGATCGGGCCTTCGGGTCCGGCCTTCGGATCGAATTAATGGATAAATGACTACGTGTGATGCATAGTGCCTGATTATGCGATGGAATCTGCTAGGTATGGTATGGGACGTATCTAAGCGGATTATATTTTATAATCAGAACACGCGCGACTTATTACGTGTGATGCATAGTGCCTAATTATGTAATGGAATTTGCTGGGTATGGTATGGGACGTACCTAAGTGGATTCTATTTTATAATCGGGACACGAATGGAATCTTATGCCGGAATGCCATATGAGTTAAATCGCGTGCATGGCAAGGTAGTGGCATTTGCATGCATATGAATGCATGGATCAGTGTGTGAATTTGTACGACTCGGTGATCTACATTTTGAATTGACACTAAAGGTTTTGAGCATGCGTGTGATGTACGTGTGATCGAGGATGCCGCGTATGTGACATGATATTATAATGTGCCTAACCTGCAGGGTTAACATATGTTTGATTTGGGCCGAGAGCCTAAGTCGTGTGGTTGTTGTAACATCCCGAAATTCGACTCGATCTCTGGAATGAATAAAACGAGTTTTATTCGATATTTCCTTTTTCGTAAGTCTCGCCCGGAGCCGATCACTCTCGGGATACTAACCAAATGGGAATGGCCAACTAGGAATAGGTACGTGGACCATGGACCCGGTCGTGAACTAAGCTTGAACTAGAGAAATGACGGGAAATATTTTGGGCCAGTATGGGCCGATCTTCGGAACTCGAGCCGGACGATCGTGTCCTTGGAACTAGTGATGTTCCTCTCGTTTTCTCGACAATCAAGCACGTCGCGAATCGGACAAACCGAGGTCGATAAGCGTAAGATCCTAACCGGCCACCCGTTAGTGAGAGAATTGGAAAAAATGGGAAATTGATGAATTCGATCGTGGAATTTAATCCGGACATCGGGAGCGATGTTTCGCGAGTCTCGGGATAGTTTTTATGAGGACGACGTCAAATTAAGTTGGCCATATGTATAAAGGGCATGTACAGTCGAAAAATTAGCGTTTCGACCCGGCACCGGAACTTGATGTCATATTTACCCCTATGCCCCTTGGAATTCCGAAAATTTGAATTCTTGTGGAGGGTGACACTTGTCACTCCCACTCCTCCCCATGCACTAATCATTTCCCCCAAACAAGACTCTTCATCTTCCTCTCACTCTCTCTCAC